>PVIU01011176.1:0-66084 GCA_004026605.1 Ondatra zibethicus
TGCCCCGCTGAAGAAGGTACTGAGCCATGTGGCTAACATATACTAGAATAATGAGATCAAACTGGACTCTCTGAATGTGGCTGCCAATGGGGGCAGACTGAGAAGCCATCGATAATGGCACTGGGACCTGTCTCTTCTGAACATATTGGCTTTTTGGGACCCTAGTTTACTTGGATGCACACCTTCCTAGGCTGGGATGAAGGGGGGAGGGCCTTGGACTTCCCACAGGGCAGGATACCCTGCCCTCTCTTAAGGATAGAGGGGGAGGGAGGAGGGTCAGTGGGGGAGTGGGAGGGGAATAGGAGAAGGGGGGGAAGTGTAAATTTTTGAATGGAAAAATAAAAAAAAAAAGAAATCTTAACAAAAAAAAAAATCACTAATGGGCTAATATAAGTTATAAGAGCTAATATGAAGCCTGAGCTGATGGGTCAATCAGTTTATAACTTAAAAAAAAAAACAACTAGCACTGTAAGAGTTCAAGGACAACTTAAAGCAACTGTTAGAAAGCTCATTTACAATACACTCACTTAGGAATGTTATGTAGAGTGCTGGTGGCTACTAGATAAAACACAAAAGCATAAAAACACAGGTATGTTCTGGGTTCCTTGCCACCCACCATGTTACCATGGCATTTTACTGTAACCCATCAACTACTGGTGCTGGATGTGCACCCTGAAATCCAAGCTCCATTAAAATCATGGCGTATAAGAATGTTTTATAAGAAACATCAATATGCTGGGCGGTGGTGGCGCACACCTTTAATCCCAGCACTTGGGAGGCAGAGGCAGGCGGATCTCTGTGAGTTCGAGACCAGCCTGGTCTACAGAGCTAGTTCCAGGACAGGCTCCAAAGCCACAGAGAAACCCTGTCTCAAAAAACCAAAAAAAAAGAAAGAAAAAAGAAACATCAATAAAACTCAGTAAATCACAATCCTTCTTCTTACTCCCTCTAAGTTCTTCCTTCTATTTGGAAAAACCAGTGGTGATTTATGATAAACTATATGGGCAATGAGACAAGCAGTTTACTGGGCCCTAGTCCATTTGTTCCTCCTGCAGCTAATCTTAAATAGTATGATACTCCTTAGACAAAATATAAAATTAAACTTATTGAGATAGAGTCCCACTATGTCATCCAGGCTGATCCAGAACTTACTGAGTAGATCAGGCTTGCCTTAAAACCACAATGATCTTCCTACTTTGGCTTCCCAAGTACCGGATTAAAAGCCAGTACCATCACAAATAGCTAATTCATAGGTATTTGGAAACCTTATTACTTATTACTATAAATTCAAACCACTAGGGATATACATTAGAACTTTCTAAAAATCCAATGACTATTAACCAGTAGACACGAGAACTGAAGCCAGTGTCTGTCCTGTGAAACTTTGTCATCTCATACAGAATTTCAAAGAAAAAGCTCGGAAATACTTACTTTTTCATTTTTCCTCCTGCTGATGATTCTGTCTAAGCCATTGAAAGCACCAGATGCCACAAACAGAACATTTGTTGTATCCACTTGAACTGTTTCTCCACGTAGTTTTCGAGAATTCTTTTCTGGGACATTGACTATTGTGCCTTCTAGAAGTTTCAATAAACCCTGATAATGAATGAATTATAGCATTACCATAAAAAGACATTATTATACATCAAGAATAGGATTCAATGGGGGAAAATAATACATGTTTATGGCCAATGAGCATACCTAACAAAAACTCCACATTTCTAAAATAAAATAAAATAAAAACCAAAATAAAAATCAACTGCACTTATCACTTTGGTACTTCACGAATGAATTGCAATTCAGAAAACAATCATCTAAGGAAATTGAGTTTGATGGTAAAGCCTTCCTTTCCCCATCCCATCCCCCATCCTCATGTCACTATATAGCCCAGGCTGGTCTCAAACAGTGATCCTCTTGCTTCAGTCTCTCCAAGTGCTGGATTACAGGCAAGAGCCACCATACCTAGCTTGATGGTAAACTCTTAATACAGACAGAATGGGGTTCTGAAAAATGGTAATAAAACAGTGTAAATATTCAAAAATGAAACAGTATATCTTTCACATAAATTCTTCAATTCTAACCTAATTCTTTTTTGTTTTTTTTTTGGTTTTGTTTTGCTTTGTTTTTTTTTTTTTCGAGACAAGGTTTCTCAGTAGCTATGGAGCCAGTCCTGGAACTTGCTCCCAATTTTTTTTCTGATTTGGGATAAAGACAAATTTAGACTTGTAAAAATTGAGTGTCACTTTTTAAATTTTTGTTATTGAAGGCAAGTTCTAGATCATAGACAGAAAGATTTATATTTATTTATTATGTATACAGTGTTCTGCCTACATGTTTGCCTGTAAGTCAGAAGAGGGTATCAGATCCTATTAGAGATGATTTTGAGCCATCATCTGGTTTCTGGAATTTGAACTCAGGGCCTCTGGAAAAACAGTCAGTACTCTTAACCTCTGAGCCATCTTTCCAGCCCAAATTCTAACTTAATTCTATAGTCAACTTTGTGAGTCTATTTTGAGATGGCTTCATAAAAAATTATCCACCATATTTGATAATTCTGTGTCTGTCAAAAAATTTGGTTTGTCACAGCTAATTGCCATTAGAGATTAAGTTTATCAAGGTGGCCAATAGATCACTGTGACTTTAATTAGGATTCTACAAGAAATGAAATGTTATTTTATACCATCTTCTTTTTGAGACAGTGTCACTGAGTTCATCTCAAACTTACATGTAGACAATGGTGACACCGAACTCCTTATCCTCCTTCCTGTTCCATAAAGGCACAAAGATTACAGATGTGTGTCAACAAATCTGCTTTCTTTTCTGTTGTCTCTCCTTCCCTCTATTTCTTTTGGCACTAGGAACTGAATCCAGGTCCTTAAGCATACAAGGCAAGTCCTTTACCACTGAGCTGTATCTCAGCTTTTATACTAATCATATAATTAAACAGGAAGATTAAGAAACATGGATGGGTTATTCATGTCTAGTCTTCAGTCTTCTAGAAATCTTTAAGAGGACCTTTGAAGAATAAAACTAAAACTAAAACAAAGACTAAAATATTTTAAATTTCCTAAGAAATGGACTTTCTTATTTAAAATCATTAATAATGTCTTTTTAGGATCTGACCTACTTTAAATGGCATGTAAAGCTTGGTGGCACATGCCTGTAATCCCAGCATTCAGCAGAATAAAGCAAGAATACTGCTGCAAATTCAATGGCAGCCTGGACTACACAGACCTTGTCTCAAAAAACCCACATTAATTAAACAAAGTGGTTTATGAAGTTTAGGGCGGGAGAAATAAAACAGAATCTAGTTGAATGTGAAACCAAACGTACAATACTTGGGAAGCTGATGTATTCCCTTCCTTTTAGTGGGCTTGAACAAAATATTCAACTGCTTACTTGCTGAACGCCTTCTCCACCTACATCCCGTAACTGATGAATGCCTGGCACACTGCCAATCTTATCTACTTCATCCAGAAAGACAATTCCTACAATTTAAGGAGGATTCTATTTACAATATGAAAAAGAAAGGCACAAGATAGTCTCAGCTTTAAAAGACCGGATAGCTACAAAGCAAAGTTAGTCAATTTTTTTACATTTAACATGCAAAGGCTTGAATATACTATCTTTCTCATTCATCTTCTCATGCAACTATTACAGGATTCTATAGCATACAATTAGAGAATGATAAGCAAAATGCTAGTCTCTTATCTATATAACTAATAATGAATTCAATTACTTTTTCCTTGGGAAGATAAGATGCAGCATGTAGGCATAAGTCATTTGCCAGAACTAGTAAATCTTCAGTCTATTCTTCCCTACCTTTATCCTGAAATATACATTTATTTATTTAGTGTGGGGATGTATGTGCATATGTGTATGGGAACGCATGTATCATAGCACGTGTGGTGGTCAGGAGACAGCTTGCAGAGTTGGTTCTCTCCTTCTACTATGTGGGCTTGAGGATTGAACTCAGGTCATCAGGCTTGCTGGTGAGTGCTGCTGTCTGCTGAGCCATCTCAATGACCTGTTTGTCACCTACAGCCTTGTCTTAGAGCAATTGTTCTCAACCTTCCTGATGCTGCAACCCTGTAATACTGTTCTTCATGTTGTGGTCACCCCACAACACGAGGAGTAAGAATAATGATGGGAATATTAAGACCTAAAAGGATACTAACAGCCTGATTTCACCCTACAAGCTCTCTTTGCAGCCATAAGACAAAGTAGACAAGCATGCGAGAATGTGTAACATCGGGTACTTTCCAAAATGAGAATTATACTACTCCTTAATATTAAACTGCTTTCTAAAGACTCTTTGATAAGCTACAACATACCTTGTTGTGCTTTCTCTACATTGTAATTGGCATCTTGGAGCAATTTGGCGATCACCGATTCAATATCTTCACCTACATATCCAGCCTGCGTCAAAGTCGTGCAGTCACAGATAGCAAAAGGAACATCAAGGCATTTAGCTAAAGTTTGTGCCAGCAGGGTTTTACCTACAAACAAAAATAGTAACTAAAAAATACAACTGTCTTACAATTTTCCTACAAAAATAAGCTTAAGTATATAATGAAACTTGAAACATTTACTCCTATATTTGTTCTCTACTATTCAGATCTTATTAATTTTAATGTTCCAAATTTAGAGATTGATATAATTAATATGTTAATTAAAGAGTTAGGAATTAGCCCAAAGGGCCGCACCAATATCTCCAAGTCAGTTTTAGGTCTAAACAATGAACACTAACAATGTAGCCAGAACAGTCTAAGATTGTTTTGTGAGACAGGTTCTCATACTGCAAACCAAGCTGGCCTCACACTTGTGGCAATCTTCTAGCATCAGCCTCTCAACTGCTCTGCTTACAGGCGGGCCTAAGAGGCAGAATTCACTATAGTTACCAGGTACAGGTTACAGTATCATTCTGTATTTTTAACAAATGAGTAATAAAGTTTCCCAAAATGTTATTTACCTGACCCAGTTGGTCCAAGCAGCAAAATATTACTTTTTTCAAGTTTTATGTCATCATGAGAAGAATCCAATACTTCACCTCCTCGTTTTTCCTGAGGCATTTGCTGATTAACCTGCTGCTGCATAGACGCTCCTAAGGCGTTGCCATGTGGGCTAATTCCAGCAATCTGAAGCAACTCTGGGGAGAAACAAAGGCATTGCTAGAGCTGTATCTGAATTAACTTGGAAAGTGATCGTATAATCCTATATCCAAAAACAAACCACTTTTTAAGAAACAACTCAAATATTTCAGCCCTGCTTTACCTAAGAGAACTTCAGATTGACTAGTGACAAATGTTACATACATGATTACAATCAATGAGCTTCAGAAGGAACAATGCTCATCCTTACAATGATGTGTAAACATGATCTTCAGAGACAATGCAACAGAACAGTGCTGCAGCTGCCAGCCTTCCTTTGCCGCTAAAGAGCTGCATAATCTTACACAAATTAGTTTCTGATTCTGTTTTCTATCTACAAAACAACACTATTATCTGTCCTATTAACATCAAACACATCGTTGGATGTTATGCAGATACTGCATAATTGATTTCAAAAGTAAGATCTATCTGTCTGTCTTTCTTATTTTCTGTAAAAATGAAAAGCTAGACTATAAAGAAAATCAAAAACAGTAAGACCAGGATGGGAGAAAGTTAGCAGACCTTTTGTGAGTTCAAGGGAAGTAGGGACTACATGGTGAGTTCCAGGTCAGAGTTACATAGGGAGAGAAGAAAGAACAAAGAAGAAAGTAGGAGAAAGAGGAGGAACAGGGAATTAGAAAACTTGGGTCCTAGACTTGCTTGGCTCCACGCTTCCTGCTTATGCAATCACGGAAAGTTGCCTAACTTCCTTGGACATGCTTCCGCTGTGACACAGACCTTTTCCAGTCTCATCTTCCTACAAAAATGTTTCTTTTAGTAGAGCAGGAAACCAAGTGTGGTAAATCTCAGTATCAATAATCTTATCTGAATAATTGACTTTACTGGGTATCAACCGGATCTTCTGGGCCCTTCAAAAGACTAAATATTTTACTACATAAGATGATACCACTGGATAAGTATTAGTTTACAAAAATGAATGTTTGTTCTCTTGACTAGGAAAAAAAAACCCAGATTCTTTTTTGTTTGTTTGTTTTTTTGAGACAAGGTTTTTCTGTAGCTTTGGTGCCTGTCCTGGAACTAGCTCTTGTAGACCAGGCTGGCCTAGAACTCACAGAGATCTGTCTGCCTCTACCTCCTGAGTGCTGGGATTAAAGGCATGCGCCACCACCACCCGGCAAAAACCAGATTCTTTAAAGATTATTTACCTTAGTAAATAGCCAAATTTTGCCAGTTCTCATTACTTGTTTCTGTGACTGTGATACTTGCTTATAATTTTGGATTTTAAGCTATTTTCTAAGTTATGTGTATGAATGTCTTCCCTGCATATATGTGTACTATGTGCATGCCTCTCTAACCTTGAGGTCAAAAAGAGGGCACTGCATTCCCTGGAACTGGGGTTACAGATGGTTGTGAGCTGCCATGTTGAGTGCTGGGAATTGAACTCAGGTCCTCTGCAAAAGCATCAAGTGTCCTAAATCACTGAGCCATCTCTTCAGCCCCCTCCCTGGGTTTATTTTTAAGTTGCTTCTAAGATATGAGTTAAGAATATTTTAGTGCTGTCTAGTGACCATTTTTAACAAGTCAATAGATAGAATAATAGTTCAGCAGTCGCCAGGTGTGGCTGGCGCACACCTTTAATCCAAGCACTCAGGAGGCAGAGGCAGGCGGATCTCTGTGAGTTCGAGGCCAGTCTGGTCTACAAGAGCTAGTTCCAGGACAGACTCCAAAGCCACAGAGAAACCCTGTCTCGAAAAAAAAAAAAAAAAAAAAGTTCAGCAGTCATATCAATTATTTTTGTCCTATTCTATCAACCATCACCTTGAAAAATATCACCATGCTTAATGCTTAAGACAAAAGGTTATTCTAGTCCTTAAGATTATTAGTGCAAGCCAAGCAGGGGTGGTGCACACCTTTTATCCCAGCACTTGGGAGGCAGAGATAGGCAGATCTCTGTGAGTTAGAAACCAGCCTGGTCTACAAAGTATTCCAGAACAGGCTCCAAAGCTGCAGAGAATCCTGTCTTGAAAAAAAAAACAAAACTAAAGTAACCCCCCTCCCGAAAATAAAATATTAGTGCAATATATACAAAACTTGAATTGCAAAACCTGAGAGTTAGTAGTAATTCCACAATATTATTTTCACATTAGGGAAGAAGAAAGCATACTCTTCCATTTGAGTTTAGCTAATATTGGTAAAATTTTCTTTTTAGTTTCTAGAAAATCCACTTAGGAACTGTGGTGATAAAGAAAAGGGCTTGACTTTGATTTAGTTCCGCCCAATGGAGAAAAATGATTTAAATAAAGAATTTCTTAAAAAAATCACAAAACATAAATAATGGGGGGCAGACAGGAGATGGTTCAGCAGAGAAAAGAACCACTAGCTGAATAACAAGGACAGCCTTGAGTTCGATCTCTGGAACCCATGCAAAATCTATCACCTTTATTGAGAGATGCACGGCTGGCCTGGAATACACAGGGCAGCAGCAGAAACAAGAAAGCTGCTGCTTCAACAGAGTGGATCTTCTGGAAGTTGTCCTCTGATCTCCATACGTTCTGTGTTGGTCCACACACACAATAAAACAAATGACTAATTAAATGGTAAAGATAATGTCTATTATTCTATGAGTATGTGCCCTAGATTACACTTTGCGATGAGTCTTCTTCAGTTAGCCCTCAATTCCTGCTACGTCTCACTGTTTAAGTTGTTCTCCACAATGAGAATTATGAGCAAAGAGGTTAGTGTGATGGTCTGTGGCATGGAGATCAACAGGTTTGTGTGTGTCAATGGGTAAATAGCTTGTATTTGTGTCCTCCAGTTTTCTCATCTATAAAATATAAGTAAAAATAAAAGTTTATCCCTTGCATGTTTGGGAAAGATTAACTGATCACAAACAAAACAACACAGTGTCTGTAAGATAAGTCTTATTATTATAGAAGCACTTGCTCTTATTAATGCTATTTTCCAATAGTTTAATTATTCATACAAAGACTAGACATATAGCTCAGTGGCAGAGCACTTGTTTAGTGTGCATGAGGCCCTGGGTTCAATCTTTAGTACCTGTTGGGGAATATTATTTTCAGGTGTGACTTTTGTTTACACTGCACCTTTTTTTGTTTGTTTTGTTTTTTCGAAACAAGGTTTCTTTATAGCTTTGGTGCCTGTCCTGGAACTAGCTCTTGTAGACCAAGCTTGTCTTGAACTCACAGAGACCTGCCTGCCTCTGCCTTCTGAGTGCTGGGATCAAAGGCATGCTCCACCACCACCCGGCCTACACTGCATTTTTTAACTCTGTATTTGCTTAACTCTGTGAAGCTGTGTTACTGTTTCTATCTAAAACACTTGACGGTCCTACTAAAGAGATGAACAGTCAATAGTGAGGTAGGAAGAAGATAGGCGAGACTGGCAGACAGAAAGTATAAATAGAGGGAGAATCAGCAGCCAAGAGGAAGAGAACACTAGGGGCCAGCCACCCAGCTACAAATCAAGCCATGCAAAAAAAGTATGGTATACAAAAATAGAGAAAGATAAAAGCCCAGAGGGAAAAGGTAGACGGGATAATTTAAGATAAGACAAGCTGGCCAGAAACAAGTCAAGCTAAGGCTGGGCATTCATAACTAAGAATAAGCCTCCACGTGTGATTTATTTGGGAGCTGGGTGGTGGGTCCCTCCAAAAGAATTAAAAGAATAAAACATATCACAGAAAGTACCACTAGGAAAAAATTATTCATACAGTATAAATTCAAGCTAAGGACTGTATCTGGCACTTGATGATTTAAGAAACAATGTTATAGCTGGTCAGTGGTGTTGCATACCTTTAATCCCAGCACTCTGGAGGCAGAGGCAGGAGGATCTCTGAGTTTGAGGCCAGTTTGGTCTGGTCTACAGAGTAAGTGCTGGAATTACAAGCATGTGTCAACATGCTTGGTTTAGATCTTACATTCTTATATACAAATCTAATTATAGTACACTAACTGTATTTCTTTTATTATTTTTTTCAATTTTCATGTGTACGGGTGTTTTGCCTGCATGTTGTCTGTGTACCACTTGCCTGTTTAGTGTCTATGGAAGCTAAAAAGGTCATTGGATCCCCTGGAAATGGAGTCACAAATAGCTGTGAGCTGCCATTAGATAGCAGCACTGCCCTAAAACCACTGAGCCATCCTTCCAACCCTATTATCTGTATGTCTTAATTTTATTCTATCATTCATTGTATATCAATCAACATTTCCACAAATTTAAAAATAACTTGGTCAAGGAATGGTAGCACATCTGTAACTTCAACACTCTACAATTCCATTCTTGACTATACAACTAAATCCTGTATCAAGCACACACATGTACATACACATGCACTCATTCACAGGAGACAATATCATTTTCTCTTAAAAATTTTTAAATTTAGCTGGACAATGGTGGCACACGTCTTTAATCCCAGCACTTAGAAGGCAGGCGAATCTGAGTTTGAGGCCAGCATAGTCACAAGAGCCAGTTTCAGGTCAGCCAGGGATACAGAGAGAAACCCTGTCTTGAAAAACAAAAAGAAAAAATTTTAATTAGACATATTTCTCTTGATTTTTCATTAGCTTGGCTAGAAGACAACTGAGAGTCAATTCTCTCTCCCAGATGGAACCAAGAAACTGAATTCAGGTCAGTAAGCCGGCACATTAAGTGTCTTTACTCATTTGGCCTTCTTGCTAGCTCACCAAATATAAGGGTCTAGAGAGATGGCTCAGTAGTTAAGAGTACATACTACTCTTGGAAAGGACCTGCGTTTGGTTCCTAGCACCCACAATGGACAGTTCACAACCACCTGGAATTCTAGCTCCAGGATCGAATACCTCTGGCTTTCATGGATTCTTGCTGTGGAATATTACTTTAACTGGGAAAAGATGTGTTACATTTGTTTATGCTGTGGAATATCACTTTAACTGTGTAAGGATGTATTATATTTGTTTATTCTGCATTTGTTTAATGATGTAAAGATGTGTGTTTAATTATGAAAAGATGTGTTGCATTTGTTTCACTTTGGCTGCCTAAGGCACATGATTGGTCTAATAAAAAGCTGAACGGCCAATAGCGAGGCAGATAAAAGATAAGGATAAGCCAGGCTGGTGGGCAGAGAGAATAAATAGGAGGAAAAATCTAGGCTGGAGATGAAGGATGAGAGAAGAAAGGAGGGAATGAGGGAGATGCCCAGGGCCACCCAGGCAGTCACCAACCAGACAGACATGAGAAGCAATGAAAGTAAGAAGAAAGGTAAAAGGCTCCAAGGCAAAAGCAGATATAGAGAAACCGGTTAATTTAAGTTAAAACACTTAGCCTGAAATGAGCCTAAGCAAGGCCCAGCATTCATAACTAATAAGTCTCCATGTTGTGATTTGGAAGTTGGTTGACCAAAAAGAAAAAGCCTGGTACAATCTGCTCTCATCTGCACTTACCCATATACAGAAACATACAAGTGAACAAAAGAAAAGAAAAAAAGGGGGAAAAATACAAGTGTATACAAAAATAAAATAAGCCTTTAAATACATTGCTGTTGAGATGCTTCACTGAGGCAAATCTCAGAAAGAATAACGAGTACAGACAGGACCTGAGGGAGGTGACTTACTTGTAAATCTGTACTCATCCTCCCGTCTTCTTATTTCTAACTCTAAGAAAGGAGATAAAAAGGGCAACATGAAGCGTTATATATTTGTTTAGCTTGGGGCAGTCAAAACTGAATGTGTACTTCCTGCCTTCTTCCAAATTCATTTACAGAATGTATTTGCTGTTTTCACCTTTTCATATTACAAACAATTTCTATGCAACATCCTTTCTATTTTAAACAAAACAAAACCAAGCTTAATGATGGTTGCCCAGTTACTAACAGGCACAAAAGTAGAATTTAAAAATTAATATCTATTTTAAGAGAATAATAATTTAAGTATCATGAGAGTTGAAGTTGTTCATACTATAAATGTTAAAATCTTTTGCTCTTCCAGCACCTCACACAATTTAGATATTAATTTAATCACTGGAAAGAATTTGAAAACAGTTGCTGTATGACTAGACTGCACTCTTTGGACCTTATAAAAATGAAGGTCCTAAGTCCACTGCAGGCGTAGCTACTGCTTTCTAAAAAAAAAAAGTCAACTCATATTTCCACATAACTATTTTGCACCAGGTGAACAGTGTCTTCATTAAATCAGTTATTTATTTAGTACCTACTAAAAAGCACTTAGCAGAAATGCGCCGGGCAGTAGTGGTACAAGCCTTTATTCCCAGTACTCAGGGAGGCAGAGGCAGGCAGATGTTTGTGCTTCGAGGCCAACCTGGTCTACAGAGTGAGTGCCAGCCCAGCCAGAGTATGCAAAGAAACCCTATCATGAAAAAAACGAAAAACAAAAACAACCCTCCACCCCCCCCTGCAAAAAAAAAAAAAACATAAAATTCTGGGTTATAGACCTAGATCAAAAACCAGGTCTCCTCAACAATGGAATAAAAACCTAAATATTTACATTTTAAGTGAATTGTAATTTATATTAAAAACATTTTACTACTCTACTGTCCACAGTAAATGAGATTGCATGTTAGAATATCAGCTAAATACGAATTACACCGAGAATCACTTAGAAATTTGCCCTCTACCTCACAGTCTATAGCTGGGGTTCAAGGAAGAGAGTGCGATGCTGCGTTAACTTTTCATAAAATCCTGTAACTTGAACCCAAAAAGAAAAACTAGAGTTGTCTAGAGCATTGCAGTGCTCTGTCCAAGGTAATCTCAAGAATTCAAGATACTCAATCTCTACTCCAACAGTCTTATGTTGGTTTTTGTGCTGCTGGAGATCAAAGGCAGAGGCCTATGAACACCAGGCAGGTACTCCACACCCAAGCTTCTCACATATCTCCTAAATACACCCTCAAGAAACACGTTTTACTTTATGACTCCAAGTTTTAAGAAACAATACTTACCTGAACTAAAAGTTAATGTACTCTGGCATTTCTTATTCTCACCTACTTAAAAGAAATTAATGCCACTGGAAACCCACCAAAATGATTTCATTATCTAAGGGATAATTTAATATGTTGCACTACTGTAAATGACTTTCAGATAAAAGAGTTACAAATAAAGATTAAGCATGGTAATCTATATTCTGGTCAATTGCCAAAAACACTAACCTCTAGGTGTTAATGATGTCTGCTTCTCAACCTCTGCTTGCTGTCTCAGATTAGCTGGAATATTATTATATATTCTCTTATAATGATTATACACGGCAACTGAAAGTACTTTCTTAGCAAACGACTGGCCAACAACATACTTGTCGAGGTAGTTATAAATCTGAAAAATGATTAGGTATGAACAATTCACTATGAACCATCATTAAAAACAAACACATTACAGAACTACATACTAAACAAATTTGCTTAGAATTTCAAATTTGAAAAAGATTCCCATTAAAAATGAAGTGTCTGGCTCAGTGTTAAGAGTGTTTGCTGCTCTTGCCAAGGATTGGAGTTTAGTTCCCAGCCCCCACATCAGACAGCTTGTAAACACCTCCAAGGAATCTGACACCCTCTTCTGATCTCAGAAGGCACACGCACACGCATGTGTGCACACACACATACACATCCCTACACAATTTTTTTTTTAAAAAAGTAATCTTGAGAAAAGATATTCATTTACCTGGCTAGCAACTTAAAAGCTTTGTTCTTTTCTTTTTGTGCGGGAGGGCAGGAATCAAACCCAGAGAGACTTGGATGTGGCCTTATATGTTCTACCACTGAGACACACAACTCAGTTTTGTTAATAAAAGTTAAAGTTCTGGTTCATACTTCATATTATCAACTGTTTGGAACCAGACATCAATCTCCTGAGTTTTTAGTGAAGAAGGAACTGTTGAATTGCATGTCTGAAATCCTATTATGTGGTAGGTAGAGGCAGGAGAATCTCAAATTCAAGGACAGACTGAGTGACATAGTACCACCTTATCTCTATAATAACCACATGCATGCATGCACGCACATATGCAAACACAAGCATACACACAACCTATTAATATTGATGAACTCCTGAAAAGTTAAATCACTATTTCTAGAACTTTCACTCAGATGTACAAAATCTACCAATTAGTAAACATATAAAGCTATTACATTATTTTTGTGTGACCATTATTTTAATCTTAATTTTTCAGATCTTACTTGTTCCTTTCAAGTTATATCTCTGCATTACTAAATTTGCCATAATATACATGGAAACAGACATACATGAATGCCCTAAACATAGCAGAATACAATGAGGCAGAGAGTGAGGAGCAGTGTTAATTGTGCAGACCATAGAAAGATGGCCAGAACATAGAACACAGGGCCAAGAAGTAAGAGCTCCTGGGTTCTCAAAAAGTACACACCATGTATTCAAAGGAACCAGTGAACACTCTGTCATATTTCACAGGGCCAAATCAGTGTCTGAAATTTCTAGAAAGCATTCATACCATCAAAACCATAGTAACACATGTAAGGCAGCCCTGAAAGTGGACTTCTGAGCTTCACATACACACACATACACCATGAGCTCATGTATGTGCACATTTACATACACACACCAGTTAAATAAAAAATTTAAAAACTCATAGAGCTAGGCACAGTAGCATATGCCCATAATACTAGCACTTTAAGGTGAAAGCTACAGGATCAGAAGCTCATCTTCAACTACATAGAAGGTTAAAGGTTAACCTGGGCTACATGGAATATGGGTCTCAAAACAAAAATGACCAAAAAAGGTAAAAACCTTATAAATTTATTTAGATAGTGTTGGGATTTAACATAAACAGAAGAGCGAAGCATGGGAAAAGGTGTCTACCTTTTTGGGCGGCGGAGGTGGCTTCTGCTGAAATGCCAACTTCACGGCCTCAGCTGCCGACTCTGGTTCTTTAACTATGCTTTTCTTTGAGTCTGCTTCTGACAGCACAACGAAAAAGTGATGACATTTTTCACACTTGACGAACCGGGTGGAAGCTGAAAATGGAAGGTCAAGAGAGAAAATACAGTTCATCTTAAAATCTTGCTGTAGGGCTGAATGTGTGGCTCCGTGAACAGTGCCTTTTGGCTGATTGACTTTTTGTCCAATGGGTGTGGCAGCATGTGGCTATAATCTCAGCACAAGAGGTTGAGCAGGACCAAAAATTCAAGGTCATACTGAGCACACAGCTGCAGTCCAGCTAAGCTAGAAAGTAAGGCCCTTACCAAAACACAAAAAACAACAAAACTGGGCAAGCAAGATGGCTAATAGGTTAAGTTTGTGCTTGTAAGCCTAAATCCAATTGTTAGAACCCACATGGTAGGAAAGAACCGACTGTCAAAGATATGACCTGGTCTCTAGACATGCACACCCATAAAAGAAATGTATTAAATACAAACTAATTTATTGATTTCCACTAGGTTCTTTTTGTGATCTAATATTCATTAAGAGAGTTGGTTGCAATTCAACTATCCATTTACTAGAGATAATTTTTAGAGATAATTTTTTAAAACTAGTTTGTTTAGAGATAATTTTAAAACTAGTTTGATCACATGGACTATTTACTAAGAGACTTGAATGAACTGTGACAAGAGTGTAAGCAGATTTTCTCTATTTTTTTATGAAAAATTTCAATACTTCAGTTGAGATGAAACAATTTTAACCATTGAAAATATAAGAGATACATTTTTTTCCTCTCAGACAGGATTTCTCTGTGTAGCCCTGAAATTTCCTCTGTTGATCAGGCTGGCCTTGAACTCGGAGATGCCCCCGCCACCTCCTGAATGCTGGGATTAAAGGTGTGAGCTACCACCAACCGGCAAGAAGATACATTCTTTAGCTAACATACACATATGAACATCTCTAAAACTTTCACTTAGTAAATATATAAACTTGCCGGGTGTGGTGGCGCTCACCTTTAATCCCAGCGCTCGGGAGGCAGAGACAGACAGATCTCTGTGAGTCCAAGGCCAGCCTGGTCTACAAGAGCTAGTTCCAGGACAGGCAAGACTGTTACACAGAGAAACCTAGTCTTGGGGGAAAAAAAACAAAACATAATCTCATGTCTTCTTTATTTTATTTTTAACTCTACTAATTTCTATTTTTCTGATTATGTCACTAAGAAACAAAATAAATGTCAGTCATTTAAGTAAAACACAACTTTTAAATGCAAAACAAAAGCAGATAAAAGAATTAAAATTAAAAGTCTAAAACATCAGTATGGTCTTCAATCCCAGTCCCAGGAAACTGTAAAAGCAGTAGACATAGAAAATAATACAGACTGGTATTTCTGGGGAGTACATGACTATGGACTGTTTGTGTCTACCAGGTAGAAATACAGAAAAGATATTAAAAGAAAACAAAAGAAAAAAATCGGTGGGAACCTCTCTCCTTTCAAAAAAATTTATAAATAGCTACACATAGATTACCAGAAAGAATGGCACCTAAACCTCCACAAAATAATCTAAATTTAAAAATGTCTAATTCTACATCTTAAAAATAAATTCCAGCGGTGGTGGCACTTGTCTTTAATCCCAGCACTCGGGAGGCAGATCTCTGAATTTGAGACCAGCCTGGTCTACAGAGTGAGTTCCAGGACAGCCAGGGATATATAAAGAAACACTATCTCAAAAAACCCAAAAGCAAATAAATAAATCCCAGTTAATTTGTCTGGGTGTGCACTTAACATGCGCGTGCCATGCATAGAGATGGGGGTGGGGTGGGAGAGGAGCAGAAGAGGGTGTCAGATCCTCTGGTGCTAGAGTTCCAGGTGGTTATAAGTCACTGAATGTAGGAGCAGGAATCTGAACTTGGATCTTCTGGAAGTATAGCAAACTTTCTTAACCACTTGTGTTTCCATTTTGAAACACAAAGCCAATTAAGAATACACGCTGGGGGAAAGTAGAAGTAGGTTAACCCAAACTAAAGATGTATGAAAAACTTACAGAAACCCACTACTTTGTAAGCTCATTTTTAAAATGTAATTTTGGAGCTAAAGAGGTGTCTCAGTGATTAAGAATGCCTACTGCTTTTCCAAATGGTCTGAGTCCATCCCCGGTAGCTACATGGCAGTCTACAGCCCCATTTTCAGGGGATCTAACTCTCTTCAGGTTTCTTGGGCTCCTGTGCACAAGTGTTACATATAAGCCCAAAACACATACATAAATTTTTAACTTAACCTTAAATATAAATTTTTAAAGTTTAAACACAGATACCCTGCATGGGTGAACAATGAAAATTTTAATGCTAGGTAGGGGATATCTCCTTTATGAGTCAGTCAGGGAGACCAACCCCCCCCCCAAAAAAAAACAAACCAGACCACTGCCATTACTTTTGGTTAATCACTAAAACTAGAGGGTACAACCATAATGCTAAGATATGTTCTTATTTATATTCATATTACTTGGTTGCAGGACATAGAGAAATCAAGCTGGAACTGGCCTGAAAACTTCCTCTGTACTAGTTGGCTTTCACAGTACCAGAAGGTGCTATGCTGGCCACTGGTGCAATTACCTTGTGGAAAATCTGCATGCTACAAAACTGACATTTCAGTACGTTGTACCCACTGGTGCAGCAGTAGCTCAAAGGTAATGGTAATAATCAACCTCTTCTGACTTGAATTTGAAGCCTGTTCCAGAGGAAGGAACTCATGCCTGGCCAAAAAAACCCATGACTTCAGAGGTCCTAAGCAGGGAAATTTGCTACTTTTGTTTTGATAAAAGGCCATGATGTCAAACAGGCTTCTAAACATTTGTTTATACATAGATTACTGTTTTCCTAACCTTCACCATGGAAGCTCTTCTTTATGGTGGTCAGCAGTTAATGCCAAGTCTGATAAATTGATTAAAGTACTACAAGTAAATGACTATTAAGTGTTCAACCATAAATGACACACCTATATCAATCCCCTTTGGCCACCCAAACAAGGACTGGGAAGGAACGGAAGGAATGTTAAGAGCTAGAGGATGGGGAACTGTGTTGCGAAATACTGTCTTACTGTCTTTTTTTTTTTTTTGGTTTTTCAAGACAGGGTTTCTCTGTAGCTTTGGAGCCTGTCCTGGAACTAGTTCTTGTAGACCAGGCTGGCCTCGAATTCACAGAGATCCGCCTGCCTCTGCCTCCTGAGTGCTGGGATTAAAGGTGTGCGCCACCACCGCCCGGCGAAATACTGTCTTTTGAACATGACATGGCTATCACTGTGCTGATAACTCACTGCAACTAGTTACCTATACAAGATCAAGCCAGTAAGATCAGGCAACATCTAAAAAGGCTACACTAACTGAATTTAGTAGATTAAAGTGGGGCGGGGGGGCCTGGGTGTGGTGGTCCTCACCTTTAAACCTAGCACTACACAGACAGAGGGAGGATGATCAGTGAGTTCAAGGGCAGCCTGCTCTACAGAATTCCAAGATACCCTGGGCTACACATAACCTGTGTCTCAAAAAACAAAGAAGTAAAATGGGATATGAAGCTAGGAAGGGTGTTGGGGGTACTTAGGAGAAAAGGGGGAAAAGTAGGGTACAAATGATTAAGATACATTGTTTACATATACAAAATTATCAGATAATCAACCCACATCAGAGAAGCTGCTTCTTGCAGTAGACAGGAATTAACACAGAGATCCATGATAATGTACAGAGAAAGACTTTGGAGCACTCAGTCCTAAATGGACACAAACCCTTCCTCTCAAAGCACAGGGATCTATGCAGAAGAGGTAGCATAAAGATTCTAAGAGTGAGAGGTGATAGATGACTCTAAGAAAACAGTGTCTTCCAGACACAACAGGACTGATGCACATATGCATTCAAACAGGCTGTGTGGCAGCATGCACAAGACCAACAAAGGTTAAAGCCAGAAGGGCAAGAAAGGGGTAAGTAAACACAGGGTCCTCCTACCCCTAACCAAGAAGCTATCTGTAATTGATACCTGCTGGGAAAACGAAAATCACTTTTCTCTATGGAGTGTCACTGAGTATATCCCGCACCCGTCCAAGAGTAGTCACCCATCACAACATACTCAATGGTATTTTTGAGGTCTTTTTGTCTTGCTTTGCTTTGGCATTGTCTTTTAATTTGTTTGTTTTGATTTAGTTTCTGTGGGGGTATTGGGAGATGAGATTTCTTGCTTGCTTTTTTTTTTGTGGGTAGGGAGTTAGGAGAAATCTGGGAGGAGCTGGGAGAGGAGAAGAAACATGACTGAATATATTGTATGAGCCGGGCGGTGGTGGTGCATGCCTTTAATCCCAGCACTTGGGAGGCAGAGGCAGGCGGATCTCTGTGAGTTCAAGGCCAGCATGGTCTACAAGAGCTAGTTTGGACAGGCTCCAAAGCCACAGAGAAACCCTGTCTAGAAAAAAACCACAAAAAAAAAGGAAAGAAAGAAAGAAAAAAATATATTGTATGGAAAAATTTTTAATTAAGGGGAAAAAGATATTCTAGGAGCTGGAGAGATGGCTCAGTGGTCAAGGGAATGTACCAATCTTATAGAGAACCTGAGCTTGTTCACAGTATCCACCTCAGGAAGGTAACAATCACTTGTAACTCCAGCTCCAGGATCCAATGCCTCTGACCTCTGTGGGTACTTGTACTCATGCAAATAGTCACACAGAGATACACACACACGTCATCAAAATAAATCTTTATTGATTGATTTTTAAAAAGATGGCTCAATGTATTGCCTGTTCTTCTAGTGGACACAGGTTCAATTTCCCAGCACTGTCATGTTGGTTCACAACTGTCTGTAACTCCTTAGTTCTAGGGGAACCAACACCATCTTCGGGCCTCTGTGGGGACTGCACATGTGTAATGTACAGACATACATGCAGGCAAAATATCCATACAAATAAAATAATTTTTAAAAACTACTCTCAAAAATGATTCCTTAAAAAACAAAACAAACCTTAAAAAAGATATTTCTATTAAAACAACAAACCTTTGTTTTGTTCTAGGAACAAACTAAGAAAGGATTGACTCATACATACTTTGCATTTACCAACACCTATAAATGTTTAAAGAAATATCAAGTCATCAAATCCACAAATTAACACGAGTTCAATCAAATATGTAATCATTTCCCATTAAAGAGAAAACAGTGCGCATATTTTACAATGAGGCGCAGGTTCACTGTTACTGATTGTAAACAGGGCAAGGACTAAAGGGCAGAGAAGTGTCTCATCAGTTCAGGCTGTGTGACAGGAAAATCTGGCTTGAAAACAGAAGACCAAAATACTTCTCTGTGGAAATTAGGTCAAAGGGAAAGAGATTAAACACCAACATATCTCCTCGGTGCTTGATATTTAAAGGCTGCTTAAATTTAATCTGAGGGTTGCGCAGTGGTGGCACACACCTTTAATCTAAGGACCAGGGAGGCAGAAGCAAGCAGATCTCTGTGAATTCCAGGCCAGCCTGGTCTAGAGTGAGTTCCAGGGCAGGCAGGGCTACAATTTTACTTATTAAAATACTATGGAGGTGACATGAATTATAAGGCATAATTTTTAACTCTTAGAAATACCCTTAAAAGTGGATCACACATCCCCATGTTCTGAAGGCCTGAGCAGAGCAACAAGGGGAAAAGTGGACCAGTGGTATGACTCAGAGTTGGTAAAAGTCCATGCTGCCAAGATTGATGACCTGAGTTTGATCCCTGGGACCCACATAAAGGTGAAAAGAGAGAACCAACCCAACCCTTCAAACTTAATCTTCTATGTATGACCACACACGTGCACACACAACAAATCAACAAACAAACAAATAAATGAGTGTAATGAAAAAAATTTAAGGAAGTGGGAAGGGAGAAAGTCAGTAGACTGCTGGCATTTTCTTCTTCTGTTTCTGGTGGGCCATAAAATGAATTGTTCTTTTCAATCACATGTTCCCATTTCCATAGTATTCCTGTCCAAGTACACTGAGCCAAGTAACAAGGACTGAATGTTCTAAAACCATGAGCCAAAAGAAACCCTTCCTCTTTTTAAGTTGTTCTGTTAGTACTTTGTCACAGAAACAAGACCTGACATGGATACAGAGTACAGTAGCTGCAACAGAGGCCACATGGTCCACAAGCCCTGAAATATTCACCGTTTGTCTTTTTTCTGTAAATGTCTGTTTACTGGGCTATGTGGTTTTTTTTTGTTTGGTTGGTTTTTTTGTTTGTTTTCAAGACAAGGTTCTCTGTAGCTTTGGAGCCTGTCCTGGAACTAGCTCTTGTAGACCAGGCTGGCCTCGAACTCACAGAGATACGCCTGCCTCTGTCTCCCAAGTCTAGGATTAAAGGCGTGCACCACCACTGCCTGGCACTATACTATGTTTAAAGAAACTGTGAAGCAAGCATCTGGACAGGGGTCTAGTACTGAGCACTTTAACAATAGAAACAATCTCATTTAAAAATGAAGTCTTCAGATAGTCATTCATCTAGCCAAAGAACACACACTAATGGCCAAAAACCTAGGAAGATATTAGATACTATAGGTCATCAGCAAAATGCAAATTAGAACCATAGAGTGAGTCATAAGGGCAGTGATCTGACAAAGTAAAGGACAGCAATTCTCAGACTCTAGAATTTTATTGTATCATGTCAAATTAGTCTAGGAAATTTCATCATTCAGTTCCACATCTTTCACTTTATATTCTGATCCAAATTAAATTTCATTCAGATTGATTCTCTTTTACCAGTTAAAGCCATGAAGAATATCTTTTATATACAAACTGTGCAATAGAGCTACTTTTTAATAAATATTTATTAGAAGCAGGGTGTGGTGGCACACACCTTAAATCCCAGCATCAGGAGGCAGAAGCAGGTGGATCTCTTGAGTTTGAGGCCAGCCTGGCCTATAGAGTGAGTTCTAGGACAATCAGAGCTACATAGAGACTGTCTCAAACATAAAAGTCTTCCCAAAACTGTAAAAATATGCCATGTGTAGTACTCTTTCAAATGGTACTGAATTAATATTAAATATGAAAATGCAACTAAAGTATTGATATTAGAGTTAAAATGTACAGTGAGGCACGATTGTAATCCTATAGTTAGTAGGATGAAATGGAGTTCAAGTGGTTACACAGCAAGACAGTCTCAAAACACAGGGAAGAAGGAAAGGAGAGAGACAGGAGGAAAGGGAAGGAAGAAGAAAAAAGAATGAAGGAAGGGGAAAGGGGAAAAGAAAAACAAGGGAAGAAACTTTTGACAATGACACATAGGAAGGCTAAAATGTGATGCAGTGTAATTTCCCTTGACTGTAATTAGCTCTATAGCATGTAGGTAATGAGTCATGTGATGTAATGCACAGTGCTCTTATAGTTCAGGACACTAACAGTAGGATGACTGATTTCTTCTTTTAGTGTCTGAATCATTCGTAATCAAGCATTTCCTAAAATTGAGGTGTTATCTGTTCTGGTACATCAGTACCTACAGAAGAAAATTACTACGTATTTGAAGAATTTAACAATATAGTATAAATAAGTTTTAGTTTTCCTAAAACGCAGTGGATACACACAAGAAAACTCACAAAACTAAAATTTGAAATGAACACTTTGAAGCAAATTAAGCAAGCAAATACTTTATCTCTTATGGTGCAAAGTCCTAACTATCCCGGGGATTTCTAGTGTTTTAGGACATTCAGTGAATCACTAAAGCTCACAGCAAAAATAATTCTGGTTTCTAATTTCTATACATCCAATGACTTACAGAAAAAGGGGAAAGAAAACTCAAATACTTACACACAAAGGTCTCCACATGGGTGCACAAGTCGCCACATTTAGGACAGCGAAGCTGGTTTCCTCCTTTCCCAGAATTCCCAGAACCTGATTTCTTACTGCTTCCTTCACTCACTGATTTCTAATGTTCACAAAAGAGAAAGACAGTCAATCTTAGTTTCAGACACCATTTTATATGTAGTTTAACTAGAAACAATAATTTGCAATAATCTTTTTATTTTAATTTTTAATTTTGGTTTTTCGAGACAGGATTTCTATGTAACACCCGGCTGCGTTAATCATATAATTTCCAGGCTGGAATTATTAGAGTTTGTCTCTACTGCCACTGGTGGTATAAGATCTACCATAAAAATCTAGTAAGTTCCAGTTTAGCACATGTAGTTATCTAAAAGCCATTTTGAAAATATATAATCTATATTAACATGAATATCAAATACCTTTCTTTCAAGAACTCTAAGCACGCTGGGCAGTGGTGGCGCACGCCTTTAATCCCAGCACTCGGGAGGCAGAGGCAGGCGGATCTCTGTGAGTTCGAGGCCAGCCTGGTATACAAAAGCTAGTTCCAGGACAGGCTCCAAAGCTACAGAGAAACCCTGTCTTGAAAAACAAAACAAAACAAAAAAAAGAACTCTAAGTACAAGGAAAGGAATGTTACTCTATGTACAGTAATTCTGTGATGAAATTGAGAACTATTATCATGACAGGAAGAAACTTCTAACATTCTGTTTTAGTTCTGTAGCTCTGGCTGGCCTCAAGTATAATGGAAATTCTCTTGCCCCAACCTCCTGAACACTGAGATTATAGGTTTGAGCCACCAGCCTGGCTTATTCTGATGAATAAACTTTCCATCTCATTTAAAAAAGCCATCATTTTACCTACTCTCAAGTCATCACTACAACAAAACCTTAACCACTATAAATAACTTTTTAAAACCTCATTTCAAATGGGGAAATTTTACCAACTATGGAGTTATTGCCAGGATTATGCATAGAAATGAAAATGCCCTACGACTTAGTTTATATGTATGTATGTACACACAGACACACAATAATTCTAGTATTGTTAAATTCACACATTGAAAAACAGTAACATGACCTCAATAAATCACTAATCATCCACGTATTAGTTTCAGTACAGCTGGACAGCAAATAGAGAAGTCTAAGATTTTTAGAGGACAAACTGAGGTCTTTTTTTTTATCTTTAATTTTTATGTGTATGGGTTTTTTGGGGTTTTTTTTTGGCTGCACATGTCAACATACAACATGTATGTAGTGCCTGTGGAGATCAGAAGAGGGCATCACATCCCCTGGAACTATAGTTAGACAGTTGTGAGCTGCCATGCAGTTCAATCCTCTGGGAAAGTAGCCACCTCTTAACCACTTATCCACTAACCCATCTCTCCATAAAGTGATGTTAACACCAGCATAAGTTAGAGTTGTGTATGAAAGCAGGAAATGTCTAATCCCCACTCAGCCCTACAAGTGGTTATTTAATGGCTCTTTACTTACCGCTTACTAAGTACAATGATTATACAAGTACTGTACAGTACAAATTAAGCACTGAATAAACTGGGCATGTTGGGCACCCAGGAAGCTGAAGTGAGAGGATGCCACAGCAAGTTGTAGGACAGCTTAAGTCACACAGATACTGCCTTAAAAAGCCACAACAAACAAACAAAATACAAAATAAGATCAAATTAAACTTTTATGCAATTCATATTTCATATTATTTTATGCAATTCATATTTCTCTCTTTTTTTTGAGACAGGGTTTCTCTGTGTAATAGTCCTGGCTGTCCTGGAACTCGCTTTGTAGACCAGGCTGACCTTGAACTCTCATATCCGCCTGCTTCTGCCTCCCAAATGCCAGGAGTAAAGGTGTGTGCCACCACCTCCTGGCATAATTCATGTTTCTTACAGAATACATTTAAGATAAAATGTAATACTATTATTATATTTAGCCCTTTAAAGGTGAGAAATTATAAACTAGGTGATAGTAGCACACACCTTTAATCCCAGCACTCAGGAAGGAGAGGCAGGCGGATCTCTGTGAGTTCGAGACCAGCCTGGTCTACAAGAGCTAGTTCTAGGACAGGCTCCAAAGCTACAGAGAAACCCTGTCTCGAAAAAACAAAACAAACAAACAAACGAACAAAAACCCAAAACAAAAAAAAAAACCAAAAACAAACAAACAGAAAGGTGGGAAATATATAGATGCCAACAAAGACAAAAATAACCTTATTTCCATCTCCGGAGCCATCTTTGGTTGCCCCATCTTTTGAGGCAAAGTATGCTGGTGTTTCTGAAAAGTTTCTAAAAGGAGCTCTGCGCAGAATCTGAGTGTCCAAGTTCCCCAGTCTTCCTAAAATTGGCACATGAATGCGCGCACAAGAAATACCTGGAGGGAGAAAGACATCTATTAGTTTCGTACCAAATTCCCTGTACCTGAATAAATTCCCAGTAGGGACTGGAGAGAACATTCAATGGTTAAGAGCTTGGCTTCTCTTTCAGAGGACCTGGGTTTGATTCCCAGTACCCACATGGAGGCTTACAACCACCTATAATTCCAGTTCCAAGGGTTCCAATGGCCTCTTCTGGCCTCTGCAGGCACCAGGCACATACATAGCACACTTACATACACACAAGTAAAAAATACACACATAAAATAAAAGTAAAGCCCTGGTAAATAAATGTTTAACCAAAGAGGGATGAGAAATGCTAGCTTTCACAGCAAAGTTACACACCAAGGGAGAAAAGAATAACCCTGTCAGAGGCAAAACCTTTCAGTAACAAGTCAGCCTCTGAATGATCCCAGCAAAATTTTTTCAGATCAGTTTTCAGACCAATCCTTTAAAAAGTGAGCAAGATCAGCTGGGTAGTGACACATACTTTTAATCCCAGCATTTGGAAGGTAGAGAGACAAATGGATCTCTGTGAGTTTGAGGCCAGCCTTATTGTGGGACAAGGGTCTTTCATCCTGTCACTTGTATTATTTTTAATAATAAAATGATAGGCGGGGTGACCAGGCAGGAAGTATAGGCAGGCCAATGAGAACAGGAGAATTCTGGGAAGAGGACACAGTCCGCAGTCATGACCCAGCCACAGAAGAAGCAAGATGTGAATGCCTCGCCGAAAAAGGTACCAAGCTACATGGCTAACATAGACAAGAATAATGGGCTAGTTTAAGATGTAAGAATTAATTAATAAGAAAAGCCTGATCTACTAGGCCAATCAGTTTATGATTAATGTAGACCTCTGTGTGTTTGTTTGGGACTAAACGGCTGTGGGACCTGGTGGGACAGAAACCTCTGTCAACACAGCCTGGTCTACAAACTGAGTTCCAGGACAGCCAGGACTATTATACAGAGAAACCTTGTCTCCAAAAACTAAACAACCCCCCAAAAGTGAGCAAGACCATGTAAATCATAACCTGTAGTTCTTTGAAATATGACAGGCGTTCAATACTTGCTTTACCTGTAGGTTTTTGAAAAAATGCCTTATAATTTAAATGCTATATTTGTGTGTTTTGCATATTATTTCTACCCTTGAGAATAAGCATATCATAGCGACTCTATTTTGGTTACCCGGGGGCAGTATCACTTTCAAAAATTACATGCTTTTCCACTTACATGAGGTTCTCAGTAGAAAATCTGAGACAGTCTTTAGAATGGTGGTTGTTAGGACCCAACAATGACCTTCTAATAAGGTCCCAGGTTGATTCTATGCTGATGCTGCCACCAATGCTACTGCCTTGGGACTGTACTTCAACAACAACTGTACTAAACAAAGTGGCCATTCACCGATCATAAAACCATCACAGAAAATATAAGGCACTACAGCAAATTCATCAGGGGGCTCAACTCTTTTTTTGTGACATGAAACCCATATACTCTGGTGAAATGCTTGGACAGATTTCAGATTTTTTTGAATGCACACTATAAAATACATAGCAAAGAAAATTTACTATGCTAAAGAAGACAGAAAGAATTAAGGGTTAGTGGCATAGGACTATTACGCACCCAAAAGGCTAACGCAGGGACCAGTGAGATGGCTCAGCAGGTAAAGACATTTGTGACTACCCTAACAAACTGAGTTCCACCCCTGAGACCCAGAGAGTGAAAGGAAAAAACTATTCCCACAGTTGTTCTGACCTTTACCACACAGTGTTATGATATATGTATACACATTCATCCCTGCACATACAAAGAAATAAAACTTAATTCTTTTTTAAAAGAAATGTTGTTTGCCTGGCAGTGGTGGCACATGCCTTTAATCCCAGGACAGGCTCCAAGGCTACAGAGAAACCTTGTCTTGAAAAAAAAAAAAAAGCTTTGGAGCCTGTCCTGGAACTAGCTCTTGTAGACCAGGCTGGCCTCGAACTCACAGAGATCCACCTGCCTCTGCCTCCCGAGTGCTGGGATTTAAGGTGTGTGCCACCACCGCCTGGCTAGAAATGTTGTTTTAAGGAAGGCCAAAAAGCAAGATTTTTAGATCCAAGTCAGCCCAAATTGTAATATGAAAATGTATGATTCTGACTGGTGACAAATTTATAGATACTTCTTTTTTTTTTTAAAGAATTATTTATTTATTATGTACACAGTGTTCAACCTCCATGTATGCTTGCCACCAGATCTCCTTACAGATGGTTGTGAGCCACCATGTGGTTGCTGGAAATTGAACTCAGGACCTCTGGAAGAACAGTCAGTGCTCTTAACCTCTGAGCCATCTCTCCAGCCCAATACTTCTTTTTTTTTTAAATATTTATTTATTTATTATGTACACAATATTCTGTCCATGTGTATGCCTGCAGGCCAGAAGAGGGCACCAGACCTCATTACAGATGGTTGTGAGCCACCATGTGGTTGCTGGGAATTGAACTCAGGACCTTTGGAAGAGCAGACAATGCTCTTAACCACTGAGCCATCTCTCCAGTCCTCATAGATACTTCTAAAAGTATGATTTGTCACCTACCTTGATAATTAAGGAAAATGCCATTTTTCTGCTAAAAATTATTGGAAATAAGGTTTTAAAAAATATGATTCCTATCTACGGTACCCCTGAAGGACTCATGAACTACATTTGAAAACCCCCTGAAAGCCAGGGAAACATTTCTGTCCATTTTGCAACACTGTTGGCAGCAATGATAAAAGCCAGTTAAAAGTTAAACCATCAATGAACATCTGTCATACAGATAAAGCCTTGTCAGTATCAGAGCAGCTGCCTATTAAAATAGCTTTGGGGGTTGAGGCAGGAGGATGGCAAGTTCAAGGCCTGCCAGGGTTACAAAGTGAATTCAAGGCTATTCTAGAGAACTTGGTGAAGCCCTATCTCAAAACAAAATACTCTTAAAGGGCCAAGCCTATACCTTGGTGATAGAGCACTTGCTTAGCATGTGTTAAGTCCTTGGTTCTCTCCCACTATGGCAAAAACAAAACAAAAAGAAATATGAAAAGTCAGGTATTGTGGTGTATGTCTGTGATTCACAGCTGATACAGGAGGATTACCAGTTTGACAACAGCTCAGACACAGTGAGTTCCAAGAAAGTTTCAGCTACATAGTGAAACCTTGTCTTAAAGACATAAGAAAGTAATTTTCTCAGTTTTTAATTTTTTAAAATGTGTATGGGCATTTTATCTACATGTAATCTATGCAACACATGTGTGCCTGGTGCCCAAGGAAGCCAGAAGAGGGTGTTGGATCCCTAGAACTAAAGTGGAGTTACAGACGGTATCACCTACCATGTGAATGCTGGGAATTGAACTTGGATCCTTTGGAAGAGCAGCCAGTGCTCTTCAGAGCTATATCTTCAGCCCAAATTTATTTGGCTTTTAAATATTATTAACATACACAGTTAATATATATTTAAATGTTCTTTTTTAGGACAAGCTTCCATTCTACAGCTGTTCTATTCTATAACTTAAAATCCATGATGACCCTCCAAAGAGGTTACAGGCCTGAGCCCACACCATACCTTTGTTTTCTGAGAGTTAGTTTCATCCAGACTGGTGTGAATACTCTACACAGCTGAGGTTGGCCTTGAATCCGAGATCCCCCTTCCCCAATACTGTGATCATCCTTGGCTTCCTGCACTTCATTTTGAACTAAGGAGTCTAAAAAACTTTAAAAATGATCCAGCTTAAAAAAAATAAATAAATCCGGGGCTGGAGGGATGGCTCAGAGGTTAAGAGTACTGACTGTTCTTCCAGAGGTTCTGAGTTCAATTCCCAGCAACCACATGATGGCTCACAACCATCTGTAATAGGATCTGGTGCCCTCTTCTGGTTTGCAGGGACACATGCAAGTAGAATGCTGTATACATAATTAATAAATTTAAAAAAATCTCTTTAAAAAAAATCCAATCTATTTAAAATAGCATGAAAGAATGAATAAGAAATAGCAGAATATACTCTCAAAAAAGTTTCAAAAGATGAAAATGATTGCCAATTTTAGTGACAATATTTAAAGTGTATAATAACTGATGAAATACAGAATAAAGCTAATTCCTCACAAGTTTGACCTCTAATAACCACTAATACAAATTGAAAAAGAAAAAAACTTTAAAAAAATACCTGCAACTTAAGAATTACTTACTATATCAATGTAGGCTTACATTTTTATTTTATGTACTAGTTATTGCTGTGGGACAATGATCTTTTACCCTGTAAAGATCTGTCAGTTGTATCACTTTAATAAAATGCTGATTGGCCAGTAGCCAGGCAGGAAGTATAGGTGGAACAAGGAGAACAGGAGAATTCTGGGCAGTCATAACCCAGATGCAGAGGAAGCAAGATGAGAATGCCTCACTGAGAAAAGGTACCAAGCCACGTGGCTGACACAGACAAGAATTATGGGTTAATGTAGGATGTAAGAGTTAATAAGAAGCCTGGGCGAATAGGCCAACTAGTTTATGATTAATGTAGACCTCTGTGTATTTTTTTGGGACTGAACGGCTGCGGGATGGGGCGGGACAGAAACCTTTGTCAACAAGTTATTGTTTCTTGAGTTCTAAGTACTGCTTAATAAGTAAAAATAGCATCATTACTATATATAACATTTGATAGATTTTACTAAGTACATTCTGCTAGCCAAAAAAAAAAAAAAAAGCTTGCCAGGAGGTGGTGGCTCATGCCTTTAATCCCAGCACTCAGGAGGCAGAGGCAGCTGGGTCTCTGTGTGTTATAGGCCAGACTGGTCTACAGCGTTCCAGGACAGACAGCCAGGGCTACCAGAGCTGCCAGGGCTGTTACAGAGAAATCCTGTCAAAAAAGAAAAAAAAAAAAAAAGAAATCTTAAATGCTTTGAAGGCCAGAGAATATAATTCAACAAGAACGTGCTTGCCTGGCATACTCAAGGCCCTGGACTCAATACTCAGTACAACGACGAAGAAAAAGTTTTGAGAAGCCTGACTTGCTTGTGAAGGCCCATGACTCCAGCACTCCGGAGGCAAGACGAAGAAGTCATGCGTTCAAGGCAGCCTGGTCTACCCAGCAAAACTGCTAAAAATGTTTCATCAATTATTAACTTTGCCCTATTTATTACAATTTGACTACCAGAAGGAAAGAAAAAGAGGGAAATAGGACTAAGAATTAAGATAGATGCACTATAATTATAAAATCTATGATCAACATATTTGACTTCTTTAGTCAGACATTTTTATGAAGTGATATCCTTTCTTTTTGGGGGGTGGGGGATTCAAAACAGAATTTCTCTATGTAGCCCTGGCTCTCCTGGTATTTATTCTATAGAGCAGGCTGGCCTGAAACCTCAGACTGTCTCCACCAGACTGTCTCCAAGTGCTGAGACTATCTCAGAGTGCTGGGATTAAGGTTGTGGGCCACCACCAACACACTGTGACACCCTTTCTACAAGGAATGGTTTCAAAGAAGTCAGAAATTGAAGTTAGATGCAATTTTAATATTCTTTCACCCAAACTCAGGGTCAACACTGTCACTACGTAATTTTAACTGGGCATCAAGTACTTCTGAATGCAGACATTTAAAATGCAAAGTGACCTCATATAGGTCAAGCACATTTAAAATTTGTATCATGTATGTATGTATGTATGTACACTCATGACAGTTCTCTTTCCACCTTGAGTCCCAGGAACTCATAGCTAATGCCTTTATTTGCTGAGTTATCTTTACCACCCACGTGTCAAGCCCATTTAAAAATATATACATCAGCCGGGAGTGGTGTCCCACACCCTTAATCCTAGCACTCCCCTAGCACTCCAAGGCAGAAGCACACTGAGCTGAATTCAAGACCAGATTGGTCTACCAAATTCGAGAGATTCACCTGCTTCTGGCCCCAAACTTCCTCCTGTCCAAAACACCCACAACATATCACCCTCGTTAACGCTTTTGTCTACTTCACCAAATTAAAACATGAAGAATTTACTATCCCTAGCACCAACCGGTAAGCCCTCAACAGATGTATCCCAAATAAATCAAGCCTCTGAAATTGGGATATCTGCTTGTTGAGGTATGGCAATGTTTTAAGACTAAAGCTTACACTTACACGTCACTTAATACAAAATGTTCCCACCCACATTACTTCATTTCATGTGTAGAATAAAATGCCAATTATATATTTAGTAAGCAATGAAGATTTTACAGTTAATCCAAAAACTTAGGAAAACAGCTCTTATTGATCCGAGCCCTCATGAAAAGACGTCTTTAAGATCGCAAAGTCTAACAGGACCTAGCAACAGTCTGATATGCATAGATCTGAGGAAAAGAAAAACGGGTTTCATTCCCGGAATCTCTTGGCAGGTGTTCACAGGCCCTGATGAGTAGAGAGGCAAAGTAAACAAGAGCCACTCTTGGGGACAGATCCTGGCTGTCAAACTGGGGAAGCGGAGAGCGACTGTTGCTATGTGTAAGTACTTGAAGAATTCTGTGGTCGTTTCCCATCTCCCCAGCAGTTTTCCTAAGACTCCAAAGTTTTCCAAATATCTGGAAGACCCGTGAGCTGTGCTTATGTCCTGGCGTCACCGACCGCACAATGACAGTGACACCGAGTGTTGTTGCGCTGCCCGAGTCTAGGGGGCTAGCCGGACAACCGGGTACCCGGAGACCCGGAAAAAGGGACAGGCCAGAGTAGGACTGAGCGATTGTCACTTTTTAACGACCGAATGCAGCACTCGGGAGACCAGAGTTGAAGCGAGATGGCCCCATTCCAGCCACAAACCCTGGAGGCCTGAGAGCGCACGGGCGGGCTACAGGACACGGAGTTTTCCTCAAAAACAGACCGCCAACTACTTCAGAGGCTAGGAGCGCCTGGCAGCCCTCATGCCCTCCTCCTCAGGGTCCTCACCGGCCCACTTCCCGAGAGCCCAGAGCGGGCTCCAGCGCGGGATTACTTCGTTACCTCTCTGCGCGGAGGTGAGCGAGGTGGTGAGCAGCCGGGCGGCCGCAGCGCCGCAGGTACAAGCGCCACAGCTGGACATCTCCACCGGGCCTAGGCCGGGTTTTCACGCCCTGAGGATCTCGGGGGGCTCAGCGGCCCGACGGTGACGCTCGAGGGCTGCGCCCACGGGCTCCGCTCCCTTCCACCGGCTCTATGCTGGCGCAGCGTTTTCGCCACCAGGCAGCTAGGCCCGGGCGATCAGAGTGTCCCACGGCCGTCTACTCACCAGAGTAGACACCTTCCCTCCTCCCCCTCCCTCCGGCTCTCCCCCATCCCCCGCCTACCCCAGCCGGGGAGCGTGCGCGCGCCTGCGTCCTAGGTCCGGGAGGGGGCGTAGTCCACGCCGCGCATGCGTAGAGGCTAACGTGAAGCTAAAGAATGGGGGCGGTAACCTGGGCACCAATGAGCGCCTTACGGCAAGCAGCGAGCCCAAAGTTTTGCGGTCGCTCAACTCCTCAGGAAGCGCCTTTATTCTGATATTGAAAAGTTTTAGACCCAAGAGATGCAAGTCAGGAGTTATCCCTACGCGTCTCAGAAGCAGGGAAAGAATAAAGGGAAAAAGGTGAGGACGTTTTTTAAGTGATCCAGATACTGAGAATGTAGTTCGGTGGTAAAGGCCCTAATCCCACATGATAAATACATTACTAAATTGACAGTAACCAACAAGCCCGTGTACTACAACAAGTTTCTTCCCTCATGAGCTATACATTCTGCTTCTTTTATGTTTTTGTTTCCTCACTTGCTGTATAGAAATGTCACCTAATTTCACTCACGTCCCCAGCAACAACTGTTGGATAGAGACAGCTTTTCTGTTCTTTCAAGCTTAGTGAAGACAGTTTTGGGGACTTCGGGCTTTTTTGTTGTTGTTGTTTGTTTTGGTTTTGGGGTTTTTTTGGGGGGTGGGTGTTGTTGGAAGCTGCTTGTTTGTTCCCGGCCACCAAGACTCCCATAATAATCGAAATAACCACACAGAAACTGTATTAATTAAATCACTGCTTGTCCAGTCACTATAGCATATTTCTAGCAAGCTCTTACATATTAAATTAACCCATTTCTATTATTTTATATTTTACCACGAGGCTTGTGGCCTACCTGCAAGGTTCCAGCTTGCGGCTGGTGCCTTTCCCCTCTGGCAGCTACATAGTCTCTCACGGACTCTGCCTTCTTTCTCCCAGCATTCAGTTTAGTTCCTCCCCTCCTCCCACCTACCTCTGTTTTGCTCTGCTATAGGCCCAAAGCAGTTTATTAATCAACAGTAATCACAGCATACACAGGGGAATCCCACATCAGGGTTGTTGTTTGGTTTGGTTGAGTTTTTTGAGACAGGATTTCTCTGCGTAACAGTCCTGGCTGTCCTGGAAATCACTGTTAGAGCTAGCTGGCCTTGAACTCATAAGAGATCCATTTGCCTCTGCCTCCCCAGTGCTGGGATTAAAGGCTTTCACCACCATCACAAGCATCTGCATGTTTTTGTTTGGGTTTTATATAGAGCTTATGCCAGAATAATTATGCTTTTTTTATACATGAATCTGATCAACTCTAAACGACAAATTTCCAGGTAACCCAGACCTTGCAATGTAGCTGAAAATGACTTTGAACATCTGATGTTTATGCTTCCACCTCTAGATGATTGAGATTACAGAGTTGTTGCAGGCAGATCTCTGTGAGTTCAAGACCAGCCTGGTCTACAGAGCTAGTTCCAGGACAGCCAAAGCTACACAGAGAAACCCTGTCTCGAAAAACCACAAGAAAAAAGAAAAAAAAAAGTTAGAGGAGAGAGAATCAAACCAGGACCAACAACAGATTTCATTCAAATCTCCAGCCAGAAAAGTGACTTCCACGTCCCCAGGTAAAGCTCTGAGAAGGGGGTTCTAGGTGGCCCATACCACAGGATTCTTTCTTGGGGCACTGACTCTAGATCATTCCTCATCTTAAAGTTGCAGAGCTAGAAGGGAATTCATATCTTCTTTCCCCAGGACCCACTCCTTCTTCAGATGTATCCACTAATACAATTTTGAAGAGACTCTGAAGTTCTCTCAGTATGATGTTTTTGGACTGTTCTTAGGGTCTCTCCGAAGCTCTCCCTCCATGCTGTTGTGAGGGAACCAAGTGCACCTTCTCTGCATTCTCCCCCTCACCACCTTAAGCCCAACAAGAGAAGTTACGCTTTTGTGTTTTATTTATTGGGATTTTATTTGGAAATAGTCATTCTGCATTAAAAACAAGATTGGAATTTGTGACTCTAAGATAAACTTTCAGAAATTCCTGTCAGAAATGAGCCAACCTCTGAATTAGAGGCGAGCCTGTTCTACAGAGGGAGTTTCAGGACAGCCAGGACTACACACCATAGAAACCCTGTGTCAAAACAAAAATAAAAGTATGTATATGGGTGTTTTGCCTGCATTTATGTCTGTGCACCATCGGCATATAGTGTCCAAGGAGTTCAGAAAATGATGTCAAAATTTGGAGTTACAGGTGGTGAGCAGCCACGTATGTGGCCAGGCTAACCCAGGTCCTCTGGAAGAGCAGTCAGTGCTTTTAACTGCTGAACCCAGTTTCCACCACCACCCCTACTCCTTCTTTTGATATAAAAGTATTGACCACCACTCATCATCATTTACAATTAAGAAAACAATATAAAGTTGGATAGCATTATAATTGCTAAAAAGATATTTTTATTGGCTTCTGCTGAACCGATAACCCAAAGAACTTCAAAAATTGAGCCCACATATAAGCACTGAGTTGGGGTCCAGAATAAGCATCAGATCAATAATATTACAAAATTTTGTTTACTCACTTGTCCTGAACTGTTAAGATTTCTAGCCATATGATTATATTTTCATCAATCATAGCCCTTTAGTGCACAGGTATTAACTTTCTGTAAAGGAATGGCTCACTGGAAGAACCACTTAAGTCTTTTTTTATTATTGAATTTTATTGAGCTCTACATTTTTCTTTGATCCCCTTCCTGCCTCTCCCCTCCCCACTTCAACCCTCCCCCAAGGTCCCCATGCTACCAATTTACTTAGGAGATCTTGTCTTTTTCTACTTCCCATGTAGGTTAGATCTATGTAAGTATCTCTTAGTGTCCTCATTGTTGTCTAAGTTCTCTGGGATTGTGGTTTTTTTTGGCTGGTTTTCTTTGCTTTAGGTTTAAAAACCACCTATGAGTGAGTACATGTGATAACTGTCTTTCTGTGTCTGGGTTACCTCACTCAAAATAATGTTTTCTAGCTCCATCCATTTTCCTGCAAAATTCAAGCTGTTGTTATTTTTTTCTGCTGTGTAGTACTCCATTGTGTAAATGTACCACATTTTTTTTATCCATTCTTCAATTGAGGGGCATTTAGGTTGTTTCCAGGTTCTGGCTATGACAAACAAAGCTGCTATGAACATAGTTGAGCACATGTCCTTGTGGCACGATTGAGCATCCTTTGGATATATACCCAAAGGTGGTATTATTGGGTCTTGAGGAAGGTTGTTTCCTAATTTTCTGAGAAATCGCCACACTGACATCCAAAGGGGTTGTACCAGCTTGCATTCCCACCAGCAATGCAGAAGTGTTCCCTTTTCCCCACAACCTCTCCAGCATAAGTTGTCATCAGTGTTTCTGATCTTGGCCATTCTTACAGGTGTAAGATGGAATCTCAGAGTTGTTTTGATTTGCATTTCTCTGATGACTAAGGATGTTGAACATTTCCTTAAGTATCTTTCAGCCATTTTAGATTCCTCTGTTGAGAGTTCTCTGTTTAGGTCTGTACTCCATTTTTTTTATTGGATTATGTGTTCTTTTGGTGACCAGTTTCTTGAGTTCTTTATATATTTTGGAGACCAGACCTCTGTCTGATGTGGGATTAGTGAAGATCTTTTCCCATTCTGTAGGCTGTCATTTTGTCTTGTTGACCGTGTCCTTTGCTTTACAGAAGCTTTTCAGTTTCAGGAGGTCCCATTTATTAATTGTTTCTCTCAGTATCTGTTCTACTAGGGTTCTATTTAGGAAGTGGTCTCCTGTACCAATGCGTTCAAGTGTATTTCCCACTTTCTCTTCTATAAGGTTCAGTGTGGCTGGCTTTATGTTGAGGTCTTTGATCCATTTGGATTTGAGTTTTGTGCATGGTGATAGATATGGGTCAATTTTCATTTTTCTACATGTTGATATCCAGTTATGCTTTCTTTTTTCCATTTGATTTTTTTTTGCTTCTTTGTCAAAAATCAGATGTTCGAACATGTGTGGACTGATATCTGAGTCTTCTTTTCGGTTCCATTGGTCCTCCTGTCTGTTCTTATGCCAATACCAGGCTGTTTTCAGTACTGTAGCTCTGTAGTATAGTTTGAAGTCAGGGATTGTGATGCCTCCAGAAGTTCTTTTATTGTACAGGATTGTTTTGGCTATTCTGGGTTTTTTGCTTTTCCAAATGAAATTTAGTACCATTCTTTTGAGGTCTTTGAAGAATTTTGCTGAGATTTTGTTTGGCATTGCCTTGAATCTGTACCACTTAAGTCTTTAAAGCAAACTAGGATTTGATTGTCTCCTTGTGGGGAGAGATTTGTTGGTAGTGCAGTTTTACTCTTTATGGCCTGTCTCCCGGTGTTTGTATATTCTGTCAAGGTGACAATTAACACTAACCATCCTATTACTCAAGCATGAAGACTTGAGTTCAATCCTTAGAATCCACATAAAAAAGCCAGTAAAACAGCTGGGTGTGGTGGCATGTGCTCGTAAACCCGCATTCTCAGTCTCACTCACAAGCTCAAAGCCAACAGGAGATCCTATCTTAAAACAAGGTGGATAGCTCCAGAGGAACAGTGCCGGAGATGATCCCCTGGCCTCTGCATGTACTTACAGCCATGCACATATACCTGCACACCTGTGTGCTTCCACATGGCCATGCACACACATGAAGTTGTAAGTAATGAATGGAAATTTCCTCTAATGTTTAGCAGAGGGAATGGACCATGTACCACATACTTTTCTGATGGAGGAAACAAAAACGACTACAAAAAGCCTCAGAGTAACCAGAAGTAGGCTACAAAACAAAACAAAAAAAATCACAAAAAAACCCTTGATGCTTTCAAAACTGGCACAGCAAACTTCATTTTCATTAGAACATTTTTAATTTTTATCTAATAATTAAAAAACCAAGAGCCATAGGCTTTTAAGATGGCTCAGTGTTTGATAATATTGCTACCAAGCTTAATGATCTGAGTTTTATTCTCAAAAGCCACATGGTGGAAAGAAAGAATCAGTTCCAAGAATTGTCCTTTGATCTCCACACTATTTCTGTGCACACACACAATGAATGAAGGAATAAGTAAATGTAGTAATAATTAAAAAGAAAATAAGAGAAACCCTGTCTTGAAAAACAAAAAAATAGTAGTAATAATAATATAAGAAAATAATTTTGTATACATGGGAGTTAAAAAAAAGAAAAAAAAAGAAAATAAATAACAAGATGGGGAGGGGCAGTCATTGTTCATGCAGAGGACCCCAGTTTGGGTCCCAGCACCCACATCCCACCACCTATAACTCTAGATCCTGCACTCAAATGTGCAAAGCCACATAAACATTAAAAATAAAATTTTTTTTTTTTTTTTTTTTTTTGCTTTTCAAGACAAGGTTTCTTTGTAGCCTTGGAGCCTGTCCTGGAACTAGCTCTTGTAGATCAGGCTGGCCTCGAACTCACAGAGATCTGCCTGCCTCTGCCTCCCAAGTGCTGGGATTAAAGGTATGCACCACCACCGCCCAGCTATAAAAATCATTTTTAAGGCCAAGAACCAGGTTAGACATGAAAACCCACACCTGTAATCTAAGTACTTGGGTGGAAGCAGGAGGATCAGGAGTTCAAGTTCAGCCTGAGCTGAGACCCAGTCTCAAAAACAACAAAAATCAACAGGCATGGTGGTACATGCCTTTTATCTCATCCAGTTCAAAGGAGGCAGAGGCAAATGGATCTCTTTGAGTTTGAGGTCTGCCTGATCTACAGAGTTCTAGGACAGCCAGGGCTAACTGAAAAGTTTTTGTGCCCCGATAAATCTCTCCGCCTACGCAATAATCCAAATCAGACCAAATCAAACTGAATTTGAAGAAGCCCAGGTTTAATGGATACTAACGCTCCAGCCCCCAGAGAGGAGACTGTAAAGGAAGTCCGGGAAGCCACGTGTTTGTTCTCTGGGGGGCAGTTTAAATACCATGTGGGAGTGGTCTTGAGCATCTCTGAGGAGGGGTCACTGGCGGGCTTTCTCTGAAGTGAAGTTTGGACTGAGGCAACTCCCAGAGGAGGGGGCTTGGGATGGAACTTCCACTCAAACATTCCAGACTTTTTGGATATATGGATGCCAGGGGCTGGGGTGAAGCCTTAACCCAAACACTACCTAGTGAAACCCTGTCTGGAAACAAACAAAAAGCTAGATGTGTCGCTGGGCGGTGGTGGCTGTGGTGGCGCGCACCTTTAATCCCAGCACTCAGGAGGCAGAGGCAGGTAGATCTCTGTGAGTTTGAGGCCAACCTGGTCTACAGAGCTAGTTCCAGGACAGGCTCCAAAGCCACAGAGAAACCCTGTCTCGAAAAAAAAAAAAAAAAGCTAGATGTGATATACACTTGTAATTCCAGCACTTGTAGGCTGAGTCAAGAAAATCACAAGTTCTAGGCCAGCTAATACAGCAATCTTAGTGTCCAGGAAGGGATCCCCAGTGGTTGCCCAGTTAGCAGAGTGTAGACTTTGCCCTAGAAAGTACAAAACACAGTAAGCTGTACAGAACTCAAGTTAAATTTTCTCATCAATGTGAACAAGGGTTATGTGGCATCAGGCCAGGGAAGGTTTCCTCACATGGCAGAGCAAATTTGGTAGTTTCAATTTATCCTCTAAAACTGTGCTCTGCAATGGGCATGGTGACACTCACCTTTAAATCCCAGCACTGAGGCAGAGGCAGGCAGATCTCTGTGAGTTCAAGGCCAGCCTGGTCTACAGGGCAAGTTCCAGGACAGCCAGACCTACACAGGGAAACCCTGTCTTGAAAAAAAAAAACAAACAAAACACTGTGCTCTACATTTCAGAATGCCTGGGCTGCTGGAATCCACACCCATGAAGCCTGGGTTGAGACACTGGCTTCATGCAAAGCTGTTTTGTGATTATAGCTCACAGTAGTGTAGCTGGAACACCTTGTAAGTGGTGTTCAAACTGGGGAATTTATAAGTGGATGTGATGGTGAACGCCTTTAACCCCAGGACCAGGGAAGTCTTGTGATCTCTGTTCTAGTCCAGTCTGGTTTACATAGTGAGTTCCAAGCCAGCCAGAACTATATAGTGAAGTGACCCTGTCATAACAATAAAAGGGCCTGAGGGATCGTTGGAAAACCTTCTGTTCTTGCAGAGAATCTATTTTGGTTCCTAGCACCCACAGGATTCACAGCTATCCCTAACTCCAGTTCCAGGGTATGTGATGCCTTCCTCTGACTTCAGTTGGCACCAGGTTCTGTGTAGCCTCTGGCTGTCCTGGAACTCACTCTGTAGACCAGGCTGGCCTTGCCTCTGCCTCCCCAGTGCTGGAATTAAAGGCCTTCACCACCACTCAGACTGTCAGCATCATTCTTTAGGAACTGTTTAACTGTTTAGCAAAGGTGCACACTCCATTATGCACATGTACACTCCCTGCCCTGATATTCACAGGTTGGGACAGGCCCGTGTTTCAGGGTCATGGCTGAGCAGCTATGAGATGGAGCAGAGCTGGGAGTCTGAGCAGGGACTACCGGAGTCCCAGAGGGATACTATGGCTTCTCTCTCACTTGGCACAGCACAGATAACCTTGAGCCAGGTTTCTACCAGGCCGTCCTCTCAAGTTTTTGATTCTGAACCACAGGGCCATTTGGGATTTTCCCTGTGATAAAAAATGGATTTTCTATTAGGACATGAATGGGAAATACTGTTGATCATGTCTTATCAGCTCTCCAAGACAAAGCACCTACGTTCACCCGTTCCTGACAGGTTAATGATGCTTAAAAAAGAAAGTCAAGTGCAATTTTCCGGCTCGAATAGTTTTAATGGAGCTTCTGGAGCTGCTAAGACTTTATCTTGAGCTATTTATCTTGTGTAAACTACATAGCTGAAGGAACATAGCTTTATGTGTCTTCATCTTGCATAAAACTCATTTTTTTTCAATTTTACTCAATTTTATCTCCCAGCATTGTGAATATCATGAGTTGCTGTGAAAAAATATGCACATCACCTGATACCAACACTGAGTCTTTTCAGATTAGAACATGGGTAAAGGTGTTTGCCACCACGAGTTCAAACCCTGGGACCCACATAGTGGAAGGAAAGAACAAGTGTTGAGGCTGGAGAGATGGCTCAGTGATTAAGAACACTGACTACTCTTCCAGAGGTCCTGAGTTCAATTCCCAGCAACCACATGGTGACTCACAACCATCTGTAATGAAATCTGATGCCCTCTTCTGGTCTACAAGGACACATGCAGGCAGAACACTGTATACTTAATAAATCTTAAAAAAAAAAAAAAAAAAAAAAAAGAAGAAGCTGGGCGATGGTGGCACATGCCTTTAATCCCAGCACTTGGGAGGCAGAAGCAGGCGGATCTCTGTGAGTTCGAGGCCAGCCTGGTCTACAGAGCTAGTTCCAGGACAGGCTCCAAAGCCACAGAGAAATCCTGTCTCGAAAAACCAAAAGGAAGAAGAAGGAGGAGGAGGAGGAGGAGGAGGAAGAAGAAGAAGAAGAGAAGAAGAAATGTTGTCCAGAAAGTTGTGTTCTGACCTCCACATGCACAGAGCTGTGTGTTCACACACATAAATAAATAAAGTTTAAAGGAAAAGGAAAAGGATGGGAACTCGACCAGGATCATGTGGGGATTGAGAGCCAGACTAGAGCCTAAATCTTCTGGTTTAATAACTGTACTGCTTGGAGCTATTGAGACTCTACTTGCTGACTGATGCCTGAGTTCAACCCTGGGACCCTCACTCCCGGGAGATGTGCTCTAACCCCAAACATCCCATTGCACACAAATAATTGTTTTTAAATTTCACCTTCTCTTTCACCAGGAATTCTAGTGCTGCCTCTCAGACAGCCATGGGGTCCTAGGGTTACTATTGCTGTGATGAAACACTGTGACCTCAAACAGGACCTGAACCTGGAGGCAGCAGCTAATGAAGAGGCCTTGGAGGAGTGTGGTTTACTTCCTCAAGGCTTGCTCAGCTGCTTTCTTATAGAACCCAGGACCACCAGTCCAGGGATGGCCCCACCCACAGTGGGTAGTCCCTTCCCAATCAATCATTAATTTATAAAATGCCCTACAGTCGGGTGGTGGTGGCACATGCTTTTAATCCCAGCACTCGGGAGGCAGAGACAGAGACAGAGGCAGAGGCAGGTGGATCTCAGTGAGTTCGAGGCCAGCCTGGTCTACAGAGTGAGTTCCAGGACTGGCTCTATAGCTGCTGAGAAACCCTGTCTTGAAAAACCAAAACCAAGCCAAAACAAAACAAAACAAAAACCAAACAAACAAAAAGTACTTTCACATCTGTATTTTAATCTAATCCTCATAACAGCCTGAGGTGTAGCAATTGTCAACACTTGAGTTTAATTGACTGGCCCAAGCTATCTGAACCAGGACTCAAAAGAACTTAAGTCTCCCATACGGGCCCCCCATTTCTTCCCTATTTCTTCCTTTAAGTGAAGTTTTGGGAGTTGCAGAATCTCAACTCCTTACCTAGAAATATCTCACTTCAAGGATTAACACTCCATTGTATTAAGACAATGGCGTAGCATTCTTTTGTTTTGTTTTGTTTTGTTTTGTTTTGTTTTTGTTTTTCGAGACAGGGTTTCTCTGTAGCTTTGGAGCCTGTCCTGGAACTAGCTGTTGTAGACCAGGCTGGCCTTGAACTCACAGAGATCCGCCTGCCTATGCCTCCTGAGTGCTGGGATTAAAGGTGAGCGCCATCATCGCCCGGCTGACGTAGCATTCTTTCTGTTGTCGGGTTTTTAAAAAAATATTTATTTATTTATTGTGTGTATGAATGCTTTGTTTACATGTATATCTGTTTGCCACATGTATGCATGTGGAGGTCAGAAGAGAGCATAAGAGCCGGGCCCTGGCGCACACCTTTAATCCCAGCACTAGGGAGGCAGAGGCAGGTGGATCTCTGTGAGTTTGAGGCCAGCCTGGTCTACAAGAGCTAGTTTCAGGACAGGCTCCAAAGCTACAGAGAAACCCTGTCTCGAAAAACCAAATTAAAAAAAAAAAGAAAAAGAAAAAAAAAAGGAGGGCATCAGATCCCCTGGAGCTGGAGTTACAGGTGGTTATGAGCCACCATGTGGGTTCTGGGAATTGAACATTGGTCCTCTGTGAGAGCAGCCAGTGCTTTTAACCACTGAACCATCTCTCCAACTCCATAAAATTCACCCTGTAAAGCACATGATACAGTGGCTTTTTTTAAAAAAAATTGAGACAGGGTTTCTCTATTTTAAGAAAACAAAGAATGGTAGGCTGATCTACCATTCTTTGTTTTCTTAAAATTATACCCCTCCTGAGGGGGAAGCAGGGCTCATTATTTAAGAGTGGTTTGTTGCCCAGTGGTATGGCACACACCTTTAATCCCAGCACTCAGGAGGCAGAGACAGGCGGAGTTCTAGACCAGCCTAGTCTATAGAGTGAGTCCCAGGACAGGCTCCAAAGCTACAGAGAAACCCTGTGTCAAAAAAAAAAAAAAAGTGATTTGTTTTGTTTCAGAAGACATGAGTTCAATTCCCGGCCCTGGATCAGTCTATTATAACTCCAGCTCCAGGGATCAGACTCCCTCTTGTGATTTCCAAAAACACACCTATACGCACTTGGCATACAGTCACACACACACAAATAAATCCTAAAAAAAAACCCAAAAAAATCCTGGAGTGGCTGGGTATGATTCATGCCCATAATCCCACCACTAGGGAGGCCGAGGCAAAGGACTGAAAGTTCAGGTCAGCGAGGAGTACACAGCAAGATCCCATAGGTCTTATGCTTCAAAGAGAAGCATAAGGGTGTTAGTTTTTACACACCTAAATCCCTGCCCCAAAGTGTTTTGATAAAATATTCTGGACTAGGACTCAGGAATATTTTATTTATTATGGTTGTTTGTTTATTTGAGACCACCCACAAAGTGGTCTCAAACTCACTGTACTGTGAAAGATGACCTTGAACTTCTGATTCTCCAGCCTCCAGAAGTGCTGGAATTACAAGCAATAACTACTGTGTCTGCTTTGCTTGATGTTGGGAATTGAAGGCGGGCTTTATGCATGCTAGGCAAGCTCTCTGCCAATTGAGCTACATGCCCAGCTAGGGAAGCTATTGTCATTGCTAGAGTTTGGAGTGCTAGGGCTTGGCTGCAGGAAGGAGCATCTCCACTACAGTAACACAAGCCTAAGTTTCCTAAGATCTCTCTTTTTGGATTTTCTCCACTAGGGTCATTGCTCACCTTTTGTGTTGTGGGAAGATGAAGGAGACCACAGGGAGGTCCTCCCCACCCCCTCTCCAGTGACAGTGCTTTGGGCTGAAGACCTCAGAAATCAAGGCAAGGGGGTGGGGGTAGGGGGCGGGTGTGTGTGTGTCTCCCTTCCTGTTGTTTTTAGAGAGAAGGCCAGCAGATGGCACTAGTTTACCACACTTCCCTTGGACTCTGGCGAGGTAGTGAACTGGTTCGTGAAGCTAACCCAGGGGAACTCGGAACTCCAACTTCCATCGTTGCAAATCCCGAAGACAATGTCAGGAAACACTTGTTTGAAGGTTTTTTTTCTTCAAGAAAAGGTTTCTCTGGGTAGCCCTGGTGGTCCTGGAACTAGTACTGTGGACCAGGCTGGCCTTAAACTCACAGAGCTCCGCCTGCCTCTGTCACCGAAGTGCTAGGATTAAAGGTGTGCGCCACCACCGCCCAATTTGTTTGAAATTTTTAAAGGGCACAGATAGTGATTTTCAAGAAAGAGGACAGAAACGAAGCATTCTGGGTAACTAAAGCCAAAGTGGGAGGATTTGCACTTCCTGCTTTCAAAACTGCAGCCACCAGGAAGGTCAATAGTGTTCCTGTAATAGATAAAGCAAAAGAATAGACTGGTAAATTCATAGGTGAGTTCGTTTACAGTCAATTGATTTTGATCAGAGATGCCAAGACCTTTCAGTGGAGAAGAGTTTTTCACCAAATGATGCTGGGTCAAAAGGATAACCACATGCAGAAGAATGAAGTGGGGTCTGTCCTCTGTACCATATCTGAGAACTGAGTCAAAATGGCTCTGTGGGAGCCCACAGATTTGACTCCGTTTCATCTTGATTTAAGGTCAGAAAATTCAAACCTATTCTTGACCCTCAAGGCCAGATAACCAGATGTTTGATCTATCTTTCATCTCTCATAGATTCTTCCTCAATCCCAATCCTCACTCCCCATTTCAGGCACATTTGAACAGGTAGGCTAGTTTCCACCATGATTCAGAGACAAGGGCTGGGGTGTAGCTCTCATAGTGTGGTGCCTAGCATGCCTGAAGCTCTGGGTTTGATCCCCAGCTCTGCATAAACAGGGTGTTGCCTCCAACTTTGCTTAGTTCCTCTCAAGCTCCACAGTGACCTTTGTGCCCCGACGCTTGAGATCTCCAGACTTCCCATTGACCAGCAGAGCAGCGGGTTTGACCCCTCTGTGTAGCTTCCTGCCTCTGCTTTTTCCTACTACTACGCCACATCTGTCCTGGTAAAATTTACTCTCAGTACCGAGTGATCAGCCAGCACAGCACTGGCTGAGAATGAAAAACTGAGGGCTTTTCTAAGGTGAACATTTGGTCGAGAAAATAAGCAGGCGCCACAGTGGAGAAGCAAGCCATGAGTCAGTGGCTGCTCTGTGTTTGCTTGTTTGTTTTGCTGGGCTGGGAAGGAACCTGGGACTGTGTGCATTCCAGAGACATTTCTAATTGGTTATAAACTGCACTCCCAGGAGCTAGGCAGATGCTGATCTGAGAGGGTGAATCCAACACAGCACAGTGGTGTCCAAAGGAGCTCAGATTGACCAGGGACACATGAGCAGGTTTTTTGTCCTGATTACAAATAATGTCTTATCTTCCTCCAACCCTAACCTATTTCCTGATAATTTTGAAGTAGCTGGTAAAGATGATAAATTCATCCCATTCCAATTCTGATTGTTTGGTTGTTTGCTTTTGATTTTTCAAGCAGGAGCTTATGCAGCCCAGGCTAACCTTACTTTGAAGTTTAGGCTAGCCTTGAGCTCCTGGCTCTCCATCCTCTACCTCCCAAATGCTGGGATACAATTTAGGTTTGTGTGCTCCCATACCGGCTCACCTCATTTCCCTGCTCCAGGATTGCTCTGGCGCCACCCACTGGCCGTGATTTACTATTTTAAACCCTTTAAACCAAAACCAAATCCTGTTCCTGTAGACCATTTGTTTCATTCCACAACAGAGGCCTGCAGGCTGAAAAAGCAGGGTGTTTGCAGAAGAACTTGAAAACTGAGAAAGAGAAAGCCCGTCATTTGGAGCAAGGTCAACCAGACCAGCTGAAGGAGACAACAGACTTGGGAGAAGCCAAAGGACCACTTGGCCAGAACCTGGGCCAGCTATTGTATAATCTCCTTCATGCAGGAAAAAATAAAAAACAAAAATTGGGACATATTTTAAGTCTTGCTTAGGAGCCCAGAACAGGCTCACAACTCCAGGAATCTCTGCTTTTCTCTGAAAACGGAAACTATGAGCTAAGAGAGCAGCCCTGTAACTTAGGGACACTGGGCCTTGCACCGCCTTGGCCCTGCTTTCCAATGCCCAAGGACAGCATGGCAGCCTCAGACTCAAAGTTCAGAATGTGCATTTATGGATATCTGCCCTGGCTCTGCTGGGCTTCTAACAAGAACAAAAGCAAATATAAAGGAACGGGGGGTGGGGACAGACTGGGAATGTAGCTCAGTTTGTAGAGGACTTGCCCAACATGCATAAAGTCCTGGGTTTGAATCCCCAGCGCTGCATAAAACTAGGTACAGTGATGTAGGTCCCTAATTCCAGTACTTGGGAGATGAAGGCAGAAATACCAGGAGTTCAAGGTCATCCTAAGCTTATAGTAAGTTTGAGACTAGACTTTACTATAAGAAACACTGTCTCGGGGGCTGGAGAGATGGCTCAGTGGTTAAGAGCACCGGCTGCTCTTCCAGAGGTCCTGAGTTCAATTCCCAGCAACCACATGGTGGTTCACAACCACCTGTAATGAGATCTGGCATCCTCTTCTGGCGTGCGGGCATACATGGAGACAGAATGTTGTATACATAATAAATAAATCTTTAAAAAAAAAGAAAAAAAAAGAAACACTGTCTCAGGCTGAAAAGATGACTCAAAGGTTAAGAGCATTGACTGTTCTTCCAGAGGTCCTGATTTCAATTCCTAGCAACCACATGGTGGCTCACAACCATCTGTAATGAGATCTGGTGCACCCTTCTGGCCTGCAGGCACACATGCAGGCAGAACACTGTATTTTTAAAAAAATGTTTAAAAATACAGTGTTCTGCCTGCATACCAGAAGAACTCAGGATCACTGGAGCCATCTTTATATACAATAAAAAATCTTGGGGGGAGGGAGAAGGAGGGGTTAGAGAGATGGCTCTGAGGTTAAGAGCTGGAGAGATGGCTCCAGAGGTCCTGAGTTCAATTCCCAGCAACCACATGGTGGTTCACAACTATCTGTAATGAGATCTGGTGCTCCCTTCTGGCCTGCAGGCACACATGCAGGCAGAATACTGTATACATAATTTTTAAGAATGTTTTAAAAAAAGAAAGAAAGAAACCCTGTCTCAAAAGAGAAATACACACAATTAACAATCTGATGAGACTGTGGAAACTAGGAGATTTCCTTCCCAGAGTTGGTGGAGAAATTGTGATTTTGGAGACTGGAGAGATGGCCCAGCAATAAAGAGTGCTTATTGCCCTTGCAGAAGACCCTGGTTCACCTCCCAGAACCTATATCAGGTGGCTTAAAACCACCTCTAGCCAGGCAGCGGGGGCACACACCTTTAATCCCAGCACACAGGAGGCAGAGGCAGGTGGATCTCTGAGTTCAAGGCCAGCCTGTTCTACACAGTGAGTTCCAGGACAGCCAGGACTACACAGAGAAACCCTGTCTCAAAACAAAAACCCCCAAAGATAGGTGGTTGTGGTGCACGCCTTTAATCCCAGCCCTCAGGAGGCAGAAGCAGGCGGATCTCGGTGCATTCAAGGCCAGCCTGGTCTACAAAGTGAGTTTCAGGACAGCCAGGGTTACACAGAGAAACCCTGTCTTGAAAAACCAAAAAAAAAAAAAAGGAAAAGAAAGACAGAAAGAAAGAAAGAAAAACATTTTGTGGAACATGGCCCAGCAATATGCTTTATGCTGTTCATTTGCTTTCCATTATTAGATAATGTAGAGGTTGACAAAACCATACAAAAAGAAGTGTGTTTGCAGTCATAGCAAAAATGAATGGCTCAAGCTGCAGAAGTCTACTAAGTCCTTTTGTTTCTTTTTTAAAAGGAATCTTTATTTTGTCATTTTGGGGGCCATGTGCCAACCAGTATCACATGATAGGGACAATAAGTAAGGCACACAGAAGCAAGCTGCACCAAACAGATGTGTTTAAATTAACAAGTGACAATCTGTGCAACAGTCTCACAACCGCTGTCACATGAGGTGGACAGAGAGAACTATGAAGAACCCCAACACTTAGTTGCTCAGAGGTTGCTGACCAACCCCAGAATATCTCAGGGGGGGCACTTCTCCACGCCGGCGCAGGCCACCCCTGCTTGCCCGCTGTTGCCTCATGGACGGCGCTCTTCCTTGGACGGTGCCTGCAGCTGGGGACCTAGGTGGGGACCTGGCCGGTGCGCTTTGGAGGTACTGGAAGGCACTCTGGCGGCCGATCTGCCTCTCTGCACAGTTAAAGGTCAGGGCAACTCCCACATTGCTCTTCATGATTCTGGAGGAGCCATCAGAAGTACCATCAAAGCACCGGCCAAGTGCAATCTCCTTAGCTGTACGAGGGTCCTGGTCGGTGACAGTGTAGATACCATAATTGTGGCCCAGAGGGTCCAGGGGTGCCAGCATGGTGTACTCACTGGTGTCATTGTTGACTGCTAGGGGAAGGTGGTTGACCAGATACTCATGCAGCATAGAGTTAACACCGGCTCGATGGCAGCTGCCCTGGGGGATGACCTTCACTAATGTGCGGTCTACGCGGTCTTGGTCATAGAGCATTCCACTGCACTTGAACTCCAGGCAGGCAGATGAGACATTTGGCTGGTCTCTGTCCCGAGTACTCTTCACATCTCGGATCCCATATAGCTTTCCCACAGTCTGCCGATGGGTGCCCCCCATGTTGCGGGATCGTACATTCACCTCTAGGGGCCCCACGATCTTTACCTTGATGTAGCAGGCCCTGAACTCCATTGGCTTGGGCCACCATGCCAGGTAGTCTTCAGTCCAGCTCATGGGGTCATCTTCATTGAAAGGAACTGTGTTGTAGTCATAGCGATCCCCCTCAATCTGATAGAACCGGAAGTGGGGCGCACTGGGCGGTGCCTCTTCACATGCCCGAAGGTTCTCAAAAGCATAGATGGGCCCATTGCTCTCTTCAGCTGAGTTAGGCCTTGGCTTGGCCATACTGATTTGGAAAGCCGTCTTTTTAACACGTGGATCCTCATGGTCTGTCCGACGGTATTTAAGTTTGTTGAGGTAGGGCTGAGGGACACCAATGGCATTTGGGTTGAATTTAGGAGAAGACTCTACTGCCTCTAGTTCTTCTCCAGAAAGGCTTGCCAAGACATAGACAGAGTAAGCGTCAGGGGACTGGTCATCGCAGAAGGCAGGTAGGCAGGCCCCATTGGGGCCGGTGATGACACTGTCAAATCGGCCCCAGGCCCTGGGGTTAGATGAGAAGCCAGTTTTGGGCTCCAGGTTGATCACTGAGACTACAACCCCCTGGATTTGCTCACTAGGCAAGAACCTCTCACTCCGGTAAGTCCTCACCTTGATGAAGCACCTTCGGCTTTCAGGGACATCCAGGTTAAAGAGCCTTCTCTCACGGATCTCCATGTTGCCCACTAGAAAGGTCCTTTCTTCCCTCTTGTTCCTCCTTTGGCTTTCAAATTTGAAATCGCCTTCCTCTTCCCACAGTCCTGTGTCTGGATTGAGCGACCAGAGTTTCATGGCTGACACATGCTCTGGCATCTTCACCTGGTTCGAGTCAAGGTGGACCTTCACCTTGCCAGCATTCAGTGACTCAGAAGTGGCCTCATCCCTGAAGTCCACCGAGAACATACCGTATGTTCGAAGGGGAAAGGTGTCTCCTTCATCGTTGACGAAGTTCAGGTCACTCTGGGCAGCTGTGGCCGTGGAAATATTTCGAGGGTCCAGGAAGGTCACACTGGCCTTCACCTTTCCTGTGAAGGGCTCCCCATTCTGCCTATAGAAACTTTTGGATGGAATCTCCAGTTCAGCCACAGGGTCTTCACCAACCACCTCTCCCAGGGGGATAATATTGGTTTCCATGGCTTCCAATGTGATGGGCTCTTTCTGCCGAAGCATTTTGATCTCATGGAACACGGCACTCCCCTTTCTGTTGAAGGGCAGCACTTTGGTAGTATTGACAAACTTCTGCAGCCTGTCCACAAATGTGAGCACCAGTCTCTCTGTATCCTGGGGGATGTGGAGGGTGAACGTGCCCTTGTAGCCAGTCATGCTCACACGGTTATTTCCCATGTACACATGGCCAAAGCGCATGGGCTCCCCATTGTCAGCAGCACTGACTCGGCCCCTAATGATGCTCCGTGTTTCTGTACATCGCTGGCAGCTGCACTCCATGGCCACTTTGGTGGGCAGTGTGTACCCACTGCACTGGATCTCCCTCTCCTCTGTTCTGGAGATGCCACAGCAGTTCTCCACAGCATCCTGGCACCGGATCCCATTGTCTTGCTGCCCTGCACAGGTCTTGATTGGGCAGCGGCCTACATCATAGTAGAAGGAGTTGGTGGCATTCTGGAAGCAGTCGTGAGGCAGCCGGATAAGGTAACTCTCAGGGGTTGGGTTGCAAGGACTCTCATCATGTGCTAAAGAAGAAATGGTATGGATATTAAAGCACAAATTCATGTCTGACACAGAGTACCTCAGCTCAGCGTGTTCTCTCTCTTTCCCTTCCTCTCTCTCCTCTCTCAATTTTGTTTTTGTTTTGTCGAGATAGGGTCTTGCAGAGCCCAAGCTGGGCTCAAACTTGTGCTGTAGCCTAGGATGATCTTAAATTCATGATCCTCCTGCCTCTACCAGCCAGGAGCTGGGATTACCAAGTATATGCCTCTGAGCCATCTTGGTGTGTGTGTGTTCGCAAGTGTGTGCCTCCAAGCCAGCTTGACATGCATGTGCATGTTTGTGTTTGCAAGTGTGTGCCTCTAAGACAGCTTGGTGTGTGTGTGTGTGTGTGTGTGTGTGTGTGTGTGTGTGTGTGTGTGTGTGTGGTGGGGATTGAACCCTGTGCCTTGTGTATGCCACACAATTGCTCTTTCACTGAGCCACATCCTTTCCTTTTTATAGTTTTCAAAGGACTTAAGTATCTGCAACTATGACTCTCACAGAATTTTCTTGGGGGTATGGGACTGCTACTACTGACCCTGTTTTATTTATTATTTTTTTTTTTTTTGTTTTTCGAGACAGGGTTTCTCTGTAGCTTTGGTGCCTGTCCTGGATCCAGCTCTTGTAGACCAGGCTGGCCTCGAACTCACAGAGATCCGCCTGCCTCTGCCACCCAAGTTCTGGGATTCTGACCCTGCTTTATACATGCACAGGTGAACAACAGTTACTGAGGTCAGTAGAAAAGCAGTTCTCAATGGAGGGATCTTGAAAATGTGTGAGAGTGTTTTGTGATTATCAGCAAAATTGGAGGTGTTGCTGGCATATAAGAGAAAGGAGCTATTCGTGACCCGTGTCTTGCAATGCCTGGCACTCTCTACATCCTCAGTGATTTTCATACATCCCAGGAAATATTTGTATAGATAGAAACCCTGTTTTTGTTGTTTTTATTTTGTATACATGGGTGTTTTGCCTGTGTGTATCTATGCCTACAGAGGTCAAAAGACTATCCATGGAGGCCAGAACAATGGCATCAGATCTCCTGGAACTGGAGTTACAAATGGTTTTAAGTTACCATGTAGGAATAGAGCCTGGGTCCTGTGGAGAGTAGCCAGTGCTTTTAACCATTGAACCATCTCTGTAGCCCCAGAAACCCTGTTTTAACTGGGCATAGTGACACACACTCATAATCCTAGTACTTGGGAGGTGGAGGCAGAAGGATCATAAATTCAAGGCCATTCTTGGCCATACAGTGGGTTTGAGGCCAGCCTGGGCTATATAAAACCTTGTCTCAAAAAACAAATAACAAAACAAACAAGCCTTGTTTAAAGTAATGGGAGTCTGGTGATTCCCCTGCGGCTGTCATACACTGGAGTTCTCAAGACTCAGTACCACATGACTCAATCTAAGACTCCACCTAGCAATGCCCAGAACTGTTGAGCAAAACAATGTCTTTGTAACAGTAGCATTCAAGGACTGAACCACCGGGACAGCCACCCCTGTACCCATCAACCCTTGTCGGTCACATTCATGGTCGCTCTTGAGTAAACACAAATATCAGCTCTCTCAGTTCATCTTTCTAGTTATTGTGCCAGAGCTTTTGGCCACTGACGTAGTTCTATTTCGCATTAGCACTGCTTTCTCTTTAGTTCCCCTTTATGCTAAACTTAAAGCAATGTACACATATCTTAGGAAAGACTGTGCAGTTGTTAACTGGAAACTGAACTTCCGAATAGTGAAGTATCATGAAAGGACCACTGTGCTGACAGGGTGTGTAGCCGTGATGGTTGGCACACTTCATGCCTCCTCTGCTAAGGCCCTTTGCCATGTCTGATCTGAGGTCTGTTGCTCAATTTCCTTAGAGTCTGTGAAATATTCCATAATTCTTCCAATGATTTTTTTTTTTTTTTTTGGTTTTTTGAGACAGGGTTTCTCTGTAGCTTTGGAGACTGTCCTGGAACTAGCTCTTGTAGACCAGGCTTCAATGAATTTTTATTTCCTCTGTTTTGTTTTGTTTAGGCCAATTCCTAAGATTTCCTCTTCCCCCTCACTTTTCAAGGACAGGCTTCATAGACCTTGGGCCTGAAGTCTTTCCCCCTCCAGTTTTCTTCTAGAAGCCAGCTTTAATCAGGTCACCCTTTCATATAATGCATTCTCAGTTCCCTGCTTCTGTAGCCCAGCGATCCGTAACACTTCTCCCTCCACACACACTGTTCCTCATGATTCTCAAAGATCAGGACTTTCCAACCTTCACTGCAAAGCAGGGTGAAGTAAGGAGCTTTGAAGTCATGCATGCCCGGGTCACATCTCAGACAAAAAGCAGGCTCTTGGGGGTCATTGCAGAATATCAGTTTGGGGGTTTTATTTTGGGGGGAGGGCTGGCTTTTTGAGATAGGGTCTCATATAGTCAAAGCTAGCCTTAAACCCACTGTGTAAGAGAAGATAACCTTGGACTCCTGATCCTCCCTTTACCTCCTAAATGCTGGGATTTCATGCATATGCTACTATGCCTTAGCCACCTGGAAGGTGTCTATTTCTATCTATTAGGGCCTGGGTTTCTATTTTAGCTACATTTTTTAAAAAAATGAATTTCAGGGGCAAGTTGACAGGATCTCATGTAGCCAAAGCTATCTCAAACTCACTATATAGGTACTGCTGACCCTGACCTTCTGTCCCCCTACTTTCATCATCTGGGTTTTTGCAGTCCTGGGGACTGAACCAAGGGCTTCATACATGCTAGACAAGTACTCTACCAAGTGACGTCCCCAGGTCCTGCATGTTTTTGTCTTGATTGAACTTTATTTACATTTCTACACACACACACCTCAAATGATGGTTCTGTGACAGTAAGACGTAGCTCTGCACTGTATCCCAGAGGGCCTGGCACTGTGCACATCATTGAAAACCCCAAGCTTGGGGCTGGAGAGATGGCTCAGAGGTTAAGAGCATTGACTGCTCTTCCAGAGGTCCTGAGTTCAATTCTCAGCAACCACATGGTGGTTCACAACCATCTATAATGAGATCTGGTGCCTCTTCTGTACTGCAGGCAAAAATGCAGACAGAGCACTGTATACATAATAAGTAAATAAATGAAAAAAAAGAAAAGAAAACCCCAAGCTTTTCCTGTCTAGTGATGTTGACTGGAGTGCTCAGCCAGCCTGTTGTAGACCCAGGACCCTTGTGACCCACACGGGCTTACCGATGACCGTCAGCTGGGTGACCTTGGACTTCACAGCCCCAGCATCACTCTGTGCCTTACAGAAATACTCCCCTGCCTGGTCCTGCTGCAGGTTCCTCAACACCAGCTTGCTTTCGTGCTTGTAGAGAGAGGGATCCAGCAATGTATTGTTGTGGTACCTGTAAGGATGCAGAGGTGGAGCCCCAGTAGGTCATGGGAGGGAAGGTACACCTGATGATGTGCCAGGAAGTAGGGAACTGGAGATGGTTCACTTTCATTTGGCCTGCCCAAGAGCACCTGATTGGCTGGGAGTTGAGAAATTGCTTTGAAGCCCCAGTCCCACCTCTTAATTGATGGGGAATCTTTAGACAACTCCTCTCACCACTCTGAAGTACAGCTTCCTGCTCTCCAGCTGACCTCCCAGAACCGTTGGCATTCTATACAAGCTAGTGGCTCTAAGTGCTCATTGGAGGGTAAAGAACTCACTCGCAGCGCTGGGGATTCTGACCTTGCTAGGGGAAGCAAGACTGAGGAATCTTACTGATTGGTCTAAGAACATGCATGTTAGAACCCTAAGGTCAAGAGACATTTTGGACCTGGGGATGGTGGCACATGCCTTTAATCTTAGCACTTGGGAGGCAGAGGTAGGCAAATCTCTGAATTTGAGCCTGCTTGCTCTATAGAGCGAGTTCCAGGAGAACCAGGGCTACAGAGAGAAACCTTATCTCAGAGAAACAGACACAGAGAGACAAAGAGATATTTTGGGAGAATGAGCTGAACTCTGAGGCATAAGAGGACTGGCTAGTTGTCTGGCAGCCTCAGCCCTGCAGGCCCCACTTGTAAATGCCATCGTTCAGATTCTGCTCTAGTCACCCACGTACGCCTTTATTCTATCGCCACGGCTACTGTTATAGACACAAGGCAAGTGAGCTCTGGTTTCTAAGAGAGCTGGGTAGGGCAACCAGCAGAATACATACCAGAAGTACTTGTCGGGACTGGGTTTCCCTGTGGCCTTGCAACACAAGGACACACTCTCCCCAGCCCGCCGTGCTTTCGTCTCAGGGTTCATGACAATGTATGGAGTCTCTGGGAAAGAAGATGAGAAACAGTGTCTGGGTTTCTTGCTTTGTAACAGACTCTAGAGAGCCCTGCTTCCTCAGGGTCTTCGATGATATTGAAAGTGTATGGCTTTATTCTATTCCTGGCCAGTCTCCAGTGCTCCCCTAATACCCAAAGGAACTGGTATTCCCCTCCTCCACCCTCTCCATCTGGGGACTGCTCCCACAAACTTCTCTGGTAGCATCTGGATGGGACAATGGAGAATTCAGTGGACCTCACGCCAGCCACACTCTAAGTGCTGCAAAGGATAGAACTTATGGCCCCATCCCCACTCATGCATTATTCATGATCTTCTGCCCCTCAGCAGAACCTTTTTTTTTTTTAATTATTCTACACCATTTCTGAGTTTCCCAAGCTTCTCTCTGACCTGCAAACCTTTGTGGTAATTGACTATTTTAAACAAGGTGGTCAGAGAAGTCCTCATGCCTCAGGGTGCTGGACCTACCAAAATCTAGGCAAACACTCTGCACCGAGTCACACAACAAGTGCAAAAGCCCTGAGGCAGGGATGGGTCTATATTTGGGAAGCGGACAAAGAAGCCATTGTGGGCTTTAAGACATTGATTCTGCATAGTAAGAATTAAAAAAAAAAGAAAAATTAGGGAAAGCCGGAGGATACAGGGCCTGTGAGTCATAGTAAAGATTTTGGGTTTTACACTGTGGGAGCCGGGAAAGGAACTTTCAACTTTGCAACCCCTCCTGCCACAGGGCCCTTGGTCACCTGCCCTCACAAACTCTGCATTGATGGTGGCTGACTTCAGGCCAGTCTTGGGCATCGTAAGCACAATTGGAGCAAACTTGGTCTTGGTGATTTTCAGGATGCTCTTGCCATCGGGACACAAACCGGGAACTTGGAACCTCCCTCTGCTGTCTGTCTGGGTCAACATCTTTGGTGCCTTGGCCAACAGGTAGACAGTGGCCCCAGGAGCTGGGGCGCCTCCAGGGAGGGAGATGGCCCCGTAAAGCATGAAGTCCTGGCACATGCAGGCATCGCAGTCAGCATTCACCTGGCCCATGGGACAGGTCAGGTCACAGGCTGTGGGACAAGGAGCCATATCAGCAGGGCATTATAGATTCTGACCCATCTTCACGCCATCCCAGCCTGAGTGCTCACACATATTTCCTTTCCTCCTTCGGCCTTTCTTAACCCTTCTAACCCTGCCTGTACGACTAATTCCTATTTACCCTTCAGATTTAGCCCAGGAAACGTCCTGATTTCTCTTCTTTCTTGCTTGCTTTTTTCTTTCTTTCCTTTCTTTCTTTCTTCCTTTCTTTTTTTTTGTGTGTAGGGTTCAAGACAGGGCTTCTCTGTATAGGCCTGGCTGTCCTTATAAACCAGGTTGGTCTTGAACTCAGACATCCATCTGCCTCTGCCTCCCAAGTGCTGGGGTTAAAGACATGCATCACCACTGACTGCCCAGCTGATTTCTTCTTTCTTTTTTTTTAAAAAAATTTATTTCTTTTTATTTTATGTGCATTGGTGTTTTGCCTGCATGAATATCTGTGGGAGGGTGTCAGATATTGGAGTTACAGACAGTTGTGAGCTGTCACGTGGTTGCTGGGAATTGAACCCGGGTCCTCTGGAAGAGCAGCCAGTGCCATCTCTCCAGCCCCCCCCAGCTGATTTCTTAAGCTGTGTCATTGACAATGCCCTGTGTTCATAGCTGTCCTGTACGTCTCCCATCAGAGCAATCAACATGCTCAGTTAGTGGTAGACTCGGTCTCACACTGACCCTCTAGCCCATCCTTCAGGCTATTTCAGCTTCACCAACACAGAAGGCTGGTGCCCAGAGGGGGGCAGGTACCTGTGCAGGCCTGACTCACACAGAGCTGGCCTTCCTCGGTGGCCTCACTGCACAGTGACACTGTCTGTGCCAAGCAGGTGCGGGTACGGGTCTGGACTCCAGTGTGACCACAGGCAGCTGAGCACTTGCTCCAGGGAGACCAAGGACTCCAGATGTGCTCTGTATCTCGTCGCAAGGACCCTATAAGATGAGAGCAGGAGAAGTCACTCCCCCATCTCCAGGGGATTGGGTCAGGAAGTCTGACCCCAATGCTGTTTCTTCTCTGGTGAGGGAGCACGGGTCCCTATTGACATCATAAATCTCACTGATATGTCTATTTATTTCAATGAATTAATAATAATTTTGAGACAGTCTCATGTAACTGAGACTGGCCTCCAATGTCTGATCTTCCTGCCTCTACCTTCTGAGTGCTATAATTGTAAGGAGGCAGGCTACCACTTAACCAGTTTAGGTGTTACTAGAGATGAAACGAATTGCTTTGTGGATGCTAAGCTAGCACTTGACCAACTGAGCTACATCCCAGCCCTACAAGGATTTTTTTTTTTTATCCTAATAAGGGAAGTCAAAAGTCTTGAGGATCCCAGCAACCACATGGTGGCTTACATCCATCTACAATGAGATCTGGTGCCCTCTTCTGGCCTGCAGGCATACATGCAGACAGAATACTGAGAATACTGTATATATAATAAGTAAATAAACCTTAAAAAAAAAAAGAACCACCTTTTTAAAAAAAAAGTCTTGAGGAAGTAGTATCTCTGACTTGCCCAGAGGCAACATATAGGTGAAAGGTTTTTGGGTTTTGTTTGTAGATTGGTTTTGGCCCAGCACTGTTGTCTTAGGATCTATGTTAATCCGCCGGCCATCATCCTCCACTAGTGTGAAAACAACTACATGCTTCCTGTAGACAGGCTTCCTGGGAATTCAGGGCCTGTAGTTCACAATGACCTGGATAGCCAGACTCCTGCCTACCTCCTCACTTCTCTTCTGCAGCCCTTGCTAGAGAGACTAGCTGGTCTCCCAAGACCATAAAACCATCATAGCATCAGGGTCTGCAGCATCAGTCTGCACTGACAGGTACATCAGAGTGCCCATCCAGAGTGCAGGCCTGCAGCAGATCACTTAATGTCTGTACTCTCCAGTGTGTGGACAGAATGGCATATAAAGAACACAGATTCCGCAAACATGGACATGGTAGCACGAGCTGTGCAGCTAGTAGACTAACTGGACTTCTCAAAGCCTTGTATATCCTGTTGAGATAGCAATCCCTCAAAGGTCAGTTGTCAAGGCTGAATAATGAGGGTAGTCAGAATCTTGAACACAGACATTGTAGCCGCAGTTGGCATTTAGCAAACCTAGGCTCAACTGCTTCTTTCATTATCTCGTGTAAGCTTCATCGAAGCCCTCAGGAATGGAGGGACACACCTATAATCCCAGCACTTGGAGGCCTGAGTCGGAAGATTATAGGGGCTACTTTGAGCTACATAGTAAGTTTGAGCAGTCTAACTATGCAGTGAGACTTTATATCAAAACTCAAAAAAAAGAAACTAAAAACTTTTAAACCCTAAAGATACACTGTTACTCTTGTTCCACATATAAGAGGCCAGTAGCTGTAATCCCCAAACAGGAGGATCATGGGTTCAAGGCCAGCCTGGGTAATTTATCAAGAGTCTCTCAAAACAAAAATACAGAATTTTTTATTTTTTTTTATTTTTTTTGGTTTTTTGAGACAGAGTTTCTCTGTAGCTTTGGAGCCTGTCCTGGAACTAGCTCTTGTAGACCAGGCTGGCCTCGAACTCACAAAGATACTCCTGCCTCTGCCTCCCGAGTGCTGGGATTAAAGCCGTGCGCCACCACCGCCCAGCCCAGAAAAAAATTTTTAAGAGGACTAGGAATGTAGCTCTGTGAAAGAGGACTTAACCAGTATATGAGGGGCCCTACATCCAATCCCTAACGCTGAAAATCATGTGAGAACCTAAGACTAAGAACCTCAGAATCTTGTCTAATATACACACACAGTTGCAGCTGGGCATAGAGGCACATGACTGTAATCTCAACATTCTGGAAAGAGGCAGGAAAGTCAGGAAGTTCAAGGATAGCCTGGGCTACATAATGTTTTCCAGGCCAGCCAGGGTTAGACCCTCATGAGGAAGAAAGAGAGCTGGGGGATATAGCTCATAGAATGCTTGCCACACATAGGCAGTGGGCTGGAGACTCCGCCTCTAAGCGTGGTGCCACATTGCCTAGAATCCCAGCACTCGGGAGGTGGTGCCAGCAGGAAGATCCGAAGTTCAAGGTCATTCGAAGCTCTGTAGGAAGTTCAAGGCCAGCCTGGGCTATGTGAATACAGTTGCTCTAGGCTCTTTTACACATATTTATAATCCCAGCTACTTGGGACAGAGTCAGGAGACTCACAAGTGTAAGACCTGCCCGGGCATCTTAGTGAAACCCTAACTCATTCCTTAAGAAATAAATAAAAGAGCAAAAAGCCGGAGATGTAGCTCAGTAGTAGAGGGCTCTAACATAATGTCCCAGATCCAATCCACAGTACCCCCAAAATAAGTAATGGATAAATAAACAACACAGTTATACATAGTAAGCTAGAGATTCAAACCCCAGAAGTTAGACCCCAAGCGCCATCTTCCCTCCTGAGTCACTGGAAGTCAACCCAACAGGTTGGCTGGGACAGACTTAGGGCTCTTATCACATTAATGATACTCAGTGGCTGTTAAGAGACTGGGAATATATGCAGGTATGTGCTATTCAGACCTTGGCCTCTCCTGTGCCAAGGCTGCTGGGAGGAAGGACTAGGGCCATTCAGACTCACCTGGTGGGCAGAGGAAGCGCACTGTATAATTGGAGCAGTTCTGGCCTGGTCTCTGTTCCCTGTTGTGGCACCAGAAGCCCTCACGGGGACTGCCATGAACCACCTGGCCAGTGCTGCCCGCAGGCATCCAGTCAGTGGTCCGGGCCTCTAGCCGCAGGGGACGGGCACACACACGCTTCCCATAGTAGAAACGAATAGCATCCAATCGCTCATAGTCACCCTGTCCACCTGGGTGGTCGATGTTAAACCAAGTTGTCCACTCACCAGGACCTGAGAGACAGAGCCAGGTTGAGGAGGAACCACCCCTGAATAGCAGGTGAACTCCAGCTATCCTTTCCTGATGCATCCCTGAGAACCCTCCCTGTTTCTGTTCAATCCCCATTTCCCACCCCCACCCAATCCCTTATTTCACCAGCAATTCTTCAGTTCCTCCTCTGCCTCACATGTGGAGCCCTCCATTCCAGCCTCATCAGCCTGGTGGACCATGCCAGGGACTTTCTTGTCTCCCACTCTGTCCCTGTCTAACACTGTCGATGGGGTAAAGCTTTTTCCATGTGGCTTGGACCACAGTATTCTCTGGCACAAAAATCTCTTAGCAAGGCACTTAGGATATCGGTGAGACTCCTGTGCTATTTCTCCACCCTCCTCTATCCCTTTTGTCTCCACCAGCTCTAGCATGTTAGCAGCCCATTTCTGGAATACATCAGGCAGCTTCCTGACTCTGAACTTTCTTATACTGCACTTCCCTGCCGGAAGAGAGCAGCCAAGTGTCTTGTTAAAGTATAGTTTCCACAGAATCCTAACATCCTCCCCAGGCTTCAGAGACTAACCTAGCAAGTTCAGTGAAGACCCTGTCCCAACCCTGCTCCAGTGGAGACTCACTGTCCAGGGAGTCAGCCGGCTTGGCAAAGGTATTAGAGGTCCTCTTCTCAGGCCGGACTCTTCTCACTGACTGGGTAAGCATCGTCTGTCTCCCTGCATAACAGAAGAAGAAGAGAAGCCAGGGCTCCCAGGGTTTAGAGATGGAGAGCTGGTCTGGAGAAGTGGGGACAGCCTGAACCCTGAGCATGGATCCAAATCCCCATGTTGTGCCACTCACTACTGTGAAACCCCAAAGGCTTTATTTTTCAGCCTGTTTCCCACAAAACACACAGGGAGGCTGGCATGGAGGGCTTGCCCAACAAATGACAGTTCCCTTTTCAGTCTTTTCTAGAAATGGATGAGCAGCTAGACTTGGTGGTACACACTTGTAAGATCAGCCCCTGGGAAGTGGAGGTGGGAGGGTCAGATGTTCAAGGACAGCCTTGGCTACATAGTAAGTTCCTGGCTAGCCTGAGCTACAGGAGACCCTTTCTCCCTTTCTCAAAGAGAAAGAGAAGACAGAGACAGTAGGCTTAGAGGTGCATGCATTTAATCTCAGCACTTAGGAGGCAGAGGAAAGTGGATCTCTCAAGGCTAGATTGGCCAACCAGGTTATACAGTGAGACCCCGTCTCCCACCCCCCCCAAAAAAAGGAAGAAAAATGGGAAGGGGTCAGCGGGAATGGAAGAGGGACAAGAGAGAGCAATGGGAATTAATTTTATCAAGATATACCACACATGTATGAAAATGACATAATGAAACTCATTATTATACATATTTAGTATATACTAATTAAAAAAATTTTAGGGCCGGGTGGTGGTGGCACACGCCTTTAATCCCAGCACTCGGGAGGCAGAGGCAGGTGGATCTCTGTGAGTTCACGGCCAACCTGGGCTACAAGAGATAGTTCCAGGACAGGCTCCAAAGCTACAGAGAAACCCTGTCTCAAAAAACAAACAAAAAATAATAAAAAATAAAAAAAAATTTAGAGCCGGAGAGATTACTTGACAGATAAAGGCACTTGCCACTAAGCCTGACACCCTGAGTTCAATCCTAGGAAAGAGAACAAATTCCCAAGTTATTCTTGACCTCCCCACACACATATACACAGGAATAATTACATAAATCATTACATAAATAAAAAAATTAAATGGGGTTATCAGATAGTAGGTTGAGACTCCTGCTAGGGAGTCTAGATCAGTCCCAGAGAAGATGGAACCTTGTTTTCCTTTCCTATAAAGGAGAAACACTAATTTCCCCTTTATAGGATGCTGCTGGCCTGAGGATCCCATGAAATGAGACAGCAATATCTCTGGAGGGGGCTGCAGACTCTGTTACCTCCTAACTAACCTTGGATAGACTGTTTAAGCCACTTGAGCTGTCCTCACAAAAAGAGGACAGTAAGAGTTCATTTATAAAATCCTCAGAACAATGCCTAGCATAAATCGTAAGCTATATTATGATAAATAAATGTTAGCAAGCTATTCTAGTTCAATGCCTGACACAAGGGGTGCCAGTCCCTTTCTCTTGACACGCTGGCACTGAGAGCCACCATCCCATAAAGGACTCGGTGAACCTACTTGGCCAGGGGTCTTCATTGTTCCGACCACACCCTGAATATGAGCAGAGGGCCCTCAGGACAGGGGCAGCCTTCTCCAGCCCTTCTCTACACACAGCTGGGTTGAGGGCTCCAGGAGCAGAAGGAGAAAGGCAAGCAGAGGCAAAGGCAATTAACTCCCAGGCAAGGAGCCAAGTCAGAACTCTCTGTGCTGCTTAATTGGGGTGATGGGAGCCCTTTTAATCAACCTAATCTGATTTCCCCTCAAATGGCTGAATGTTAATCATCTTCACAAACAGCAGCTGCCAAGGTGGAAAGGGCGAGGCAGGAGGCGGGCACACACGGCGCTGGCGCTGTGCAGGACTGCCTTTGTTCCCACATCTGTGGTCACGAGCCTGCGGGGCATGTGAGGGGTTGTGAGCAGTTTTTGCATTAGCAGCGTGATTAGAAATGAGAAGAGGCCAGGGAGGCGAGGGGGAGTTCTCCACAGGAGTGCAGACACCTCAGGCAGTCAGTGGCTCCACAGGGCATCTTCTTTTCGATCATTGGGTCACCTCTGGGAGCAGAGGACAAGGAAACCAGGACAGGTTCTGGTGTGTCCATCAAACTTGACTTCGGGGTATATAGGAAACTGCATTTTTAGGGCCAGAAGTATTTTCCTGCAACTGAAAACGGACCAACCCCAAATCTGCTTTTGAGAACCCTATGTTTCTCCTGTGACTCCACTCTGCTTTGGCTGCCAGGAAGCTCAGAGCTAAATTTGGTGCACAGGGCAGAAACTTTCCTAACTTTTTTCTTCCTCCCCATGCGTGACTACTCATCCTGGACCTCTGATTCTGTTCTGTGAATTTTAATACTAAGAACAATCTCAGAGTTGAGGTAGGAACAGAGTATAAGTTATCAAACAATCTCAAGTCTTCAGGCCAAGCAGATACGTAATTGGGTCCCAGAACAGAAACGACTTCACTGTGGCAGGGAGAAGCTATGGGAGCAAGCTGAGACTTAGTTCTTACCGAGCACAATGGTGAACTCCAGGACCAGGAAAGATAATACCCAGGTCTTGATTGCTGCCATCTTTCCCTCAGGCCACGTAGAAATGGCGCAGATAGGTGATGCTGCTTCACCAAGTTGGACCTGTGGTTCCCCAGGGTTGTTTCATAGAGCCAATGATCTACAAAGAAGCAAAGGGAATCATATCCCACACTTCTGGGTCACTGGGTTTTTGTTTGTTTGTTTTTGTTTTTGTTTTTTTGAGACACGGTCTCCTGTAGCCCAGGCTGGCCTCAACTTTAGTGTGTACACAAGAATGACCTTGAACTTCTGATTCTCAGCCTCCATCTTCTGAGTGCTGGGATTACATCCTTGCACCCCTGACTTTATGTGGTGCTGAGTATGGAGCCCAGGGCTTCCTTCAAGGTAGGCAAGCATACTACCAACCAAACTCCATTCCAAGCCCGAGTCACATCTCTTAAGGCTCCAGCACAAATAGCTCTTGACCTCTCCAGGGTGAAGATTAGATAGAATGGAGTCTCACTGAAGTAACATCTGCTTAAACAGCCACACTGAACTGTCTGGGAGATGTGGAAATGTGCCAGGTTCCATAGTAGACAGGCCTTAAGGCAGAAAGTGATAAAGAAGGTCCTTGACAGTAAAAGGGGCCTGGCTTTCCTCCAGCAGTTGCTGGGTAACTTACTGACCACTTTCAAGACCCAGGCTTTTGTTCTGCAACCCTTTGATGGAGTTCATAGCTTTGAATAGGTTTACATATTAAGGCCATGCAGTCCTGGCCCCAGCAACAGTAGATCCTCCTACAGGAGACGGGCAGACTGAAAGTCACCCATGCCTCAGTCGCACCACCTCCAAGAACACATTCCCAGATGTGCACGGGCCACAGCTGGAACCCATTCTGGCCTGTTTGTTTTCAACCTGGCTAGGAACACCATAGCCAGGAGCCAGCTAAAGGGAACTGGATGGGGTGCATAGTGAGAACCCAGGGTTCCCAATAACTGGGAACATAGAGTCAGGGCTGCAGGACTGGGGAGAGGTAAACATGCCCAGACATAATGTCAAAGGACGGGTATGGTGGCCCGGGCTCCTCTTGGCTGGATATCTTTCCCCCGTAGTTAGGACCAACCCAGAATCTGATCTAAAAAATCTTCCCCTCCAGCTGCATATGATGACTTATACCTATAATCCCAGCACTTGGGAGAGACTGGGGCAGGTAGTGGCTGTGAGCTGGAGGCCAGCCTGGGCTATTACAGTGAGTTCCAGAACAGCCTTAGCTACAGAGCAAGACTTTATTTGTTTATTTATTTGTTTATTTACCTTCAATCACCAAATCCGGTGCGGAAAGAAAGGGAAGAAAACGTCTCCTTTCTGGAAGAAAAGAGACGAACAAATCCACAGCGCAGACTGTCTAGCCTTGAAACCGCTGTATCAGTTGGTTCAGGCTATTCCAAGCTCCTGGGCTCTGAGCAAGCCTGCAAAGCCAGAGCCAGCTCCAAGGTTGTCAGAGTGGCCAGGCTGGCCTGAGGCACCTTGTGGAAAAGCCATTTCCCATCTGGCAGCCGGCAGAGAGCCTCTCTATATCCCACCATTTCCTCCCAGTAGGCCTGACACTCAGGCTCCCCAACCGATGCTTGCCGGAGCTCCTGGACAGTACACAGTGGCTGGCCACAGAAGGAAAAGGTACAGAGACCAAGATGGGGCCATTGGGGGAGGGGATTGTGACTTCAGGTGGGCAGGACCAAGGAAAGGCTTTGGATAATAAGGGGCAAAAGAGGAGTGTCAAGCAGAAAGGGGGATCTTTTGTGGGAGATGGGGTGGTCAGCCAGCAAAGAAAGAACAAGGAGGTGTCTAGGGATGGGGGTAGGAGCAGAGCCAGGCAGTGAAATATAGGGGTGGGGTAAGAGGGTTGAAGCTCACCGTGTCCTGAATAAGGCTTTTAGCTGGGGGGTCCAAGTCTTCTTCACCTCTCCAGCAGTCCAGCTGCAGGCCCTTATATAGCACAGCTGGTGGCTCAGCCCGTGGCAGCCAGCCACGGGAAGACGCAAGGAAACCAGATCTGAGCCTGAGGCTCCCTCCCTTTCCCCACATCCCCAGCAGCTCACAGGGGCAAGAATTTAGCATCAAGATCCTTGGGGATGTGAGGGCGGGGTGGGGAACGATGCCATGGAGCAGTGATGGCCCAAGTGGGCCATAGCCTGGGCATAGCAGTCTATGTCAGAGAGACAGGGGTCAGGAGGAAGGCTGGACATTGGACCCAGCCCTGGGAAAGGGCAAAGGGGAATTCTCCATCTGGGCAGCATTTCATAGCTTGGGATGGTGTGTGCTGGCCGAAGCTTGGTCTGCTGATCCCCCACATTCCCCAGCTGGCCAGCCCATGCACAACAGGATCTTAGCACATACTCCGAAAGTCTCTTTGGCACACAGGTCACCTCATCTCTATGGATGAGGGTGTCTGGTCTGAGCTGGGCAATGGCTCAGCTTCTTTGGCCTTTAAAGGAGCACTCAGGGACCCTCAGAAGAGATGAGGGACAAAGAATCTGGGGTACAGGATAGCAACTGGTAAGAACAGTTCATCTTTACCCCTCCCCACTTCCATTTGTGTGCCTCCCTGCACTCCCTGAGTCCAGAGAGATGCAGCAAGTGAACTGCTTCAAAATCCTGCTCTGTGTGTGTGTGTGTGTGTGTGTGTGTGTGTGTGTGTGTGTGTGTGTGTGTGTATGCGCGCGCATGCACACACAACTGCGTGCATGTGTGCATGTGCACGTGCGCATGTCTGCCTGGATGGATGTCTACCAGCAAGCCTTACCCACATGTGGGTGACTAAGTAACTGCCTATACGATAGAGCTTCTCCCATCTCCCTCTTCCAGCTCCAGCCTGAGGATGCCTGTTGTCTTAGGCCACACCCATCTAACTTTAGCATCATAAGAAACAGCTAGAAGGGAATGAGAATGTAGTGCCATTGGTAGAGCACTTATGCAACCTGAAAAAAGCCCTGAGTTCCATCTACATAAATCAGGTGTGGTGGTACATACCTGTAACCACAGAGCCTGGGAGATGGAGGCAAGGCAATCAGGAATACAGGATCATCCTCAGCTATACAGAGAGTTTGAAGCCAGCCTAGGCTACATGTCTCAAAAAACAAAACAAAACAAGAAACACTCAGAAGGCTATTGAAATCTAGGCATCTGGGAACTGAAGGCTGGAGAAATGGCTCAAATCTTACGAGCAATTACTGCTCTTCCAGAAGACTTATATTCAGTTCCCAGCATCCAAATCAGGAAGTTCATAACCATCTGTAATCCCAGTTCTAGGTGGACGTCCAACACCCTCCGGCTTCCATGAACACCAGGCATGCACATGGTACACACATACTCATGCAGAAGAAACCAGGTTTCTTGGCCCCACACCCAGACTTTCTGACTGAATAGAACACGAGACTTGGCTTTACAATGGAGCCAGTGGTCCTCAGACTGCATTTTGAGAACTGGTTGAAAAGATAGAATCATAGCTGGAAGTAGAAGATGCAAAGGGAGTCCCCTTAGTCCTGCCTCAGATCACAGCCTTATCCAACTGGCCTGGCCTGCCTGTTCCATGCCATCACTTGGAGGTGGAAGCCTGTACCTACAGCTGCCCACAAGGTCACTCCACAAAGCCTGACTGAACCCTTCTTCACAGCAGGAGGCAAGCTTAGCTGGGCAGAGGGAAGCCACAAGAAGGATGTTGTATTCGTCACATTTCTCATCGCTGAACCAGGATAAGAACGACAGGAGAGAATGGGTTATTTTGGCTCACAGTATAAGGATACACAGTCTGTCAGGGCGGAAGAGTGACGGCAACAGGTGGCTTGTCACATCACACCCACAGTCAGGAAGCAGAGAGAGGTGGCGGCTACTGCTTAGCCCACTACTTAGCCCACTTCTTTATTTAGTCCAGGTTCCTGCCATGGAACAGTACCGCTCACATTCAGTGCGAGTCTTCTTACCTCACTTCCGAAACTTTCTCAGACATGTGCCCAGACTTAGTGATTTCAGATCCTTACAATCGGTATTACCCATCACTGACATACCTGCACTCAGAGGAAAGAGCATCTCATGGACCTATTCCCACAATGTAGCAGTTCGGATCCTCTTGTCAGTACTGTGTGGGCGCACATGTTCAAGCCTGCTTGTATCTGCCTTTCTCGGTGTGTAAACAGAGGGTTAGAAACCTGGTTTCTCATCCGGGATGGGGGCTGAAAGGAAGGGTAGAGAGAGGATGCTGAGCAGCAATGGCTCTGGAGTTGACATAGGACACAGATCTGTTTGGCTGCTCTTTCTTTTCTTCTTCTTCTTCTTCTTCTTCTTCTTCTTCTTCTTCTTCTTCTTCTTCTTCTTCTTCTTCTTCTTCTTCTTCTTCTTCTTCTTCTTCTTCTT
>PVIU01011177.1:0-24569 GCA_004026605.1 Ondatra zibethicus
GTGTGTGTGTGTGTGTGTGTGTGTGTGTGTGTGTGTGTGTGTGTGTGTGTGTGTGTGCACGCACGCGCGCAAGGGCCTGTGTGTTGACTGATGTGTTGTGGCTACACTGCTTATCAGAAGAAAGATGTGTGTTTTATTGTGTGTAAATTTTGTCTCAATTAAAAAAAAACGAAACAGAGGCTAGGCATGTGGCACACAGTTTTAAGCTCAACCTCACTTGGGAGGCAAGGCAGGTGGGTCTCTGTGAGTTCCAGGCCAGCCAGGGCTACATAGTGAGACCTTGTGTTAAAAAAAAGAAGAGGAGGAGGAGGAGGAAGAGGAAGAGGAAGAGGAAGAGGAAGAGGAAGAAGAAGAAGAAGAAGAAGAAGAAGAAGAAGAAGAAGAAGAAGAAGAAGAAGAAGAAGAAGAAGAAGAAGAAGAAGAAATAATTTAATTACGGGTCAGTGGGTAAAGACTGTAAATAATTCTCTGACCTTCACATGGCTATGGCACACGTGGGTCCATGAAATCAGAAAGAAAATAAATAAATAAATGTAAAAGAGAAACATTAAATAATTTAAACAGAAATTCCTAGGAGCCTGTTACTGCAGGGCACTGAGCAAGGGCTGTATCACATGGGGCTATGCCCAGTGCTTCTCTTTCTCTGCCTCAGCGGCCGCAGAGTACAAAAAGACCTGCACAGAGCCAGAGGGTGGGCCTGACCTGCTCCCAGCTGCCTGAGCAAATGGCTGCAGCAGAAGGAGCATGTATAAATTACTCTTGAAGATTGTGTGAGACCTGTTGCACTCTGGTCTTCTCTGAGTCTCTGCATTTTATTTTAAGCCTCCCCCTACATGGCTGTGGCCATCAGGAAAAATAAGCGTTCCCCTGGGTGATGTGTGACCCCAGTCAGAGGGTAAGCTGTCTGGCCAACTTGGGCAGCTGACAGAGGAAGGTGTCCTGGAGGTCTGCACCACCAGTTGGATCTGAAAAGATGAATGCTTTCCTGCAGTTTCCTGGCCAAGCGGAGGGAGGGAGGCCAGACAACCTGGAAAAAAAACAGTTTCCCAGAGACGCCTCCACGAGTCCAGGTTAGTCCTTCAGGGAACCCAGGCTCTCCTCCAGTGCCAACATCACATTTGTGCTGACTCCCTTGGAGCGTCCAACCATTGGAAGTCAGATGGATGAGGTGCCCATGGGGCAAAGAGGAGGAGGAGGACCAAGGAGATGGAAGGAGACAGAAGAAGGGGGAGAGATGCTGAGGAGGATAAGGAAAAGAAAAGGCAGACTGGTAAACAAACAATCTGATGAATTAACAATTTCATCCCTTTGCAGAGGGTCTGAAACTATTCACACTGCCCACACTGGACACCAAAGGTGAACTGGCCCAGGATCAGGGTTGTCGGCATGAATCTGGGTCAGGAGGGCACCAGATGGGGTTTGCAGCTTCTGGCACAGCAAGCGACAGAAACAGTCTATTAAGAAAGAAAGTACTTCCATACAGAGTTAGAACTCAGCAGCGTCATGATCCTTTATGGGTCATTCCCATAGAACCACCGTCTCCCACATTTGTTTCTCTTGGGCTTTTCTTGTTCCTGGTCTGCCCTTTACACGTAGCCATGGCTGGGAGGAGTTTCCAGACTTTCAGCTGACCAGCTTCTCTCTTACGCCTTAGCTCTGCCCTCTCTGTCCACTCTCTCGCCACACTAAGACCTCTTTAACAGGGGATGAATCAGAGACTGGAGGGTTAGGGCATTTGCTCAAGTTCACTCAGCTAGTCAAAGAACAGAGTGGAACCCAGCCCAAGTCCCCACCTTCCAGTCCCGCCGAGTGTTTACATGGGACTCCATTCGGCACAGAATCCCCAGAGCCCCTGTCTGTGGGGCATCCTAATGCCCACTGGTGAGGAAGCTGAGCCTCCCACCACTACCTTTTTAGGAAATGTAGCTCTGCAGGAAACACTAGGCTTTGATGGGAAGGAGTAAAGCGGGTTACCTAATTAGAGGCCATTCTTACTTTTTATTTTTATTTGGCTTTAAAAACAGAGTAGGTATATCTCATTCCGTTTGACCGCAGTCGCCGGGCTTTCGCATGAAGAAGTTCGGAGCTCTGGGAGCTGAGTCTGTTGGACACTGAGCCATCCTTGGATTTTCTTGGCGTTGTTTTCTTTCTCTCTGGTTTTGTTTTGATTTCGGTGCTGTTCTTGTTGCTTTAAAAATACACACACTCTGGAGTTGGATACTTTGACTTCTTTGATGCTTGGGAAGCCAACCATGCACTCCTAAAGTTAGACAGAATGGAGTTGACCTTGGCAGGAACTCGACCACAGCCTCAGCAGTCTCTGACCATGGGCCTGGCCCACAGCCGGTGCGGTCAGCAGCATGTCATTAAGTTCTCTGGAGAAGAGGAGAGCCCAGAGACCTGCCGTTCCTACCACCTCCATGCAGTCAGTACCAAGTGCTAAAGGGAGTTGAGCTTGTTCGGCTGTGGCTTAGTGGTGGGGCCCCCAGAATGCTTCCCAAGTTTCCAAGAGATGCCTCCCCTCCAGAAATCACACCATAAAGATCCCTGCCAGTGAATTTCACTGGCCTATCTTACCTGCCTGTCTGTGAAGACTCTTCTGGTTTGGGCTTTGAAGATAGCTGTATTAGAAATGCTTGCCTAATAATCACAGGGTCCTGAGCGGGATCTCCAAAATCCATGCCAAGTGGTGGGAGGTATGGTAGAACATGCTTATAATCCTAGCACCACGGATACAGAGAGACAGGAGGGTCTCTGGGGCTCACTGTCCTGGCCTAGCCTCATTTATGAGTTCCAGGCCAATGAAAGACCCTGTATCAGAGGAGGTGGACAGCATCCCTGAGATGATGTCTGAAGTTGTCCTTCATTATCCAAGTACATGCACACAGGTGTACCAACTCATACTCACACGCACATGCATTAAATAAAAAAGGCTCCTGACCCAAGACTGTCTAATCACAATACCTCATTTTACCCAACCTTGGTGATTGGCTGTATCATGGACATGTGACTATAGCCAGGCCAATCATATGCATTCTTTCCTTCTGCACTGAGTTTGTAAATTAACCGTTGCTTGATAGGGCTTCCATTCTGTCTATGAGATAGAAACAATCTAAAGAGGCAGGCAGTGTTCAAATTCTTGTGCTACAGCCTGAGTTCCTGGATGCAGCAGTGCTTGAAGGCAGCTTACTTCTATTGGCAGTAATGGTATTGGTATAACCGTTTTGGATTTTATTCCTGTGAGCTGTAACCAACAGACAATCACAAGCCAAGAGTGTATCTCACTCAACTTTGAGTTTCAAGCACCTGCAATGAGGCACGCTTGTTAAATGGATATTTAAACTTCCTTAGCAAGGGGAGAGAGAGTTGGGGTAGGTGAGGAACACGGCATGTTGGGTACCTGCCAGACCCGACATAACTAGACATAACTTACTCAGTGAAATAGTCCATCCCAACATTGTGGTATCAGGACAATTACCTTGATTGGGAAGATGGGTAAAGCAAGGCACAAGGGAAGCTGATGAGGTGAGCCCGCAGGCTCTAACACTTTAGAGGTTGGACAGCTGTATCTCCTCCCCAAGGCGGCCTGATTCCTAGCGCCTTATTCTCTGGGGGAAAGCCTGTACCAGTTAACTGAGGAAAGAGGTCTATAGCCAGACTTCTTAGACTCCTTCGTCCCTTGCTACTCCAAACCCATGGCCCAGCCCACATAGTTTTCCCCAAATTCCCACCCTACATTTCAGTTGCTCAGTGGTGCTAAGGTCAGGCCGAAGTGAACCTTTTCTGGGCAGAGCTGTGGGCTCTGGAATCCAGACGTGGCATAGTGTTTTATGCAGGTGAGGGCAGAAGGGACAGCCCACAGATGGAGGAACATGCCAGGAAGCCCAAACGTTGACATGAGCTCGGGATCTGCATCTTCCCTGGAACCTAAAGGGCCCTGAGTGACAGAACAGGAAGAACCTCAGAAATCTTTTTGCCAGATGGAGCAAAGAGCTGGTATGCTTGTTACTATGACCCACTTTGCTAACCAATCAGAACTGCCTTTCCTGTGGGGGGTCACCATCCACTCCTTCCCACACAGCCCTGAGGCAGCCTGCACAGCAGGGGGGTGATGGGTACAAAGCTCACTCACTTGCCCTAATGCCTGATACAAGACCCTTAATTTTGCAGCTGTTAGAATTGAGGTCTAGAGAGGTAAAAAGACTCATCTATGGTCACACAGCCTCGCTGGGAATTGAACCAGAGCTTGTGATACCACTGAGTCGGCCACTCTGTCTTCCACATGGGCTGACTGGGTCACATTAGCACATGGCAAGATATTAATCAAGTTCCAGCCATCTGTATACTTAACTGGGAAACAAACCAATTGTATGGATACAGCTTGATGCTATAGAAAGAACACGGAGATAGGATGTTACGTAATAAGCTGTGTGACCTCAAGCACATCAATTAACCTCTCTGAGTTAGTTTCCTTATCTGCTAATTGTGCATGCTGGTGTGTGTGTGTGTGTATGTGTATGCGTGTACGTGTGTGTGTGTCAGATGTCAATGTTGGGTGCTTTTCACTGATCTCTCTCCATCTTTATTTTTTGAAACAGGATCTCTCTCTCACTGAGCCTGAATCTCATCAATCTGAGTAGGCTGTTGGCCAATGAGCTTCAGGGCTCTGCTTGTCTGCCCCTCTAGCATCTGGATTGCAGACACATACTGCCAAGCCTGGTACTTTACATGGGTTCTGAGGATCTAGACTCAAGCCCTTGCCCTTTTACCAACTAAGCTATCTCTCCAAGCCCCTCTAAGACATCTTTGAATGCTAATAACCCATGAGTTTATGTTCCCAGCATTGTATCAGAAAAAAAAAAAACAACCAAGCTTATAAAGAAATAGAAGAAACAACCATTCAATACAAGGGGCAACAAAAATATTCAGTATAGTCTTCAATTTGTATAATTACAGGGCTAGTGTGGCTCCTGCCAAGGCCCTCCTGCTGGGCACAAGTTCTGAATGGGAGGGAGGATGCCTCTGGAAAACTACACTAAATGTGTCTTGAAGGATGCAGGTGGGAGAGGAGGCCACTGCACTACAAGCAACAGAAGCCAAAGAAGCAAAGGTGAAGGCTGGGGCATGTTAGGAACAGACCGACCGGAGCAGAGTCCCAGGTGAGCAACAGAGGAGTCAGAGGTCAGCCTGGGGGCCCGATCTGGCCACTGAAAGAAACGAATAGGAGGCCTTGCTGTACGGAGGGTGCAGAAGAATCTCTTGTCCGGGCAGCTCTCCACACTCCAGAGTTCTGAGAGGCAGAGAAGCGGTAGGCAGAGGTTTTAGAATGCTCTCATGCCTCTTCAATCCACTCGGGGCTTCTTGGAGAGTCTCTGCATTCGGGGCAAAGGAGAGAGTCAAGTCTACTGTCTTCACTGAATCGGTCGATGTATTCACTCACACAACCCAAAAGCTGAGGGTCGTCTTAACTACAGCGGGACGCAGGGGCTCTAAGAGGCCTGGGTGGAGAGTTTGCCCTTCTCTGTTATGACTTTGGTGCAGCCCGTTCCCAAGCATCCTTTCCCCACTAGGGATGAGACAGCACCCAAGCAGCTCCTAACTTAGACTTGCCACTTAAGGCCAAGGGAATGAGACCTCTGTACCGCTGGTTCCTGCAACGTGCCAGGTAGATGCTCGCTGGCTCAGATTGGTCCTCTTCTCTGAGCCCATCACCAAGGCCTGGACTGTGTGCCCATCTTTAAAACTAGAAAATGGGTCCTATGCTGAAAGGCACCATGGAAACAGACACAAGGCAGGGATGCTGGTCACTAGAGAAAAGGCACCAGCACCTAGGCAATTGCACCCTCTCCCCATTGGCAGAGAAGGAAATATGTTTTCTAATATTTCACTGGAATGAAGATAGGACATGTCTACTAGACAGGTGCAATGGGAGATCTCAATCCCCACTGTGACGGAATTTAGAATCCCCGTGGAAACAAACCTCTGAGGATAGCTGCCAGGGTGTTTCTAGGTTCAAGTAGAAGACCCACTCAGAATGTAGGTGGCACCATTCCTGTGGGCTGGGACCCTGGGAATAAATAAAAAAGAGAAAAGTGAGCTGAACATCAGCGTTCGTCTTCCTCTGGCTCCTGACTGTGGATGCCATGTGGCCAGCTGCTTCCAGGGCAGGGCCTTGCCTTCCCCTGAGTGACTGACTGTATCGGACTGTGTGAACTGTGAGCCCCGGCAAACCTTCCCTTCCTTGCACAGCTCTTTTCAGGAATTTTGTCACAACCCCACAGAAAGTAACACAGCTTCCTCATTTCATGTTGGTCTTTGTGAAACCCTGACGCAAGGCCATTGAATCCCCCCCATGCCCCTCCCAAGAGCTCTGAAGCCTGAGGTGCAGGGGACTGGACAGACAGCCTCAGGGAACTTCTCATCTTTCCTCAATTAATACTTCTTGGAGAGTCTCAGCAGCAGGGCAGGAATTTGTTAAATTACATAAACATCATTGTGACCCGTAAAATTCAATGAATCTCGGCCTGTTTACCCGCGGCGGGCTTTAATGTTTGCACAGTGTAATTTAATGTGTCAATTTGCTCTCAAATAAAAAACATCTGGCCCTCTGACATGCCAAAGAAACTGGAGAGCTGATGTTCAAAATCAGTGCAAAGCTCCAATCGGAGACAGTGCTCTGGGAGGGAAGGAAGGCACGGGGCTGGGGAAGGGAGTCTGTGCCATTCCCATCCACTCCTGGCCTCCTGACAAGCCCCTGTTTGCAAGTCTGGAAGATGCAGTAGATTTCATCCTAATTAGAATTAAGAAAAGCCAGGAAGAACCCATACCATCTTTAACTGGCACCCGTTGTGCAATTAAATTTCCTGCGGCTGTCCCTGCCAATATTGACGTTCATATGATTGGATTTTTAACAATCTTATTATTTTGTAATTGAGAGGAGCAGGAAGAAATGACACTTTTCTGTGGTGATGAGCCTCGCAGCTGAAACACGGCTCCCCACAGCTGCCGTGCCTGCCTGGCCTGAACTCCTGCCTCCATTCCCTGTGCATTCCCAGGTTGGAGCCCGAGGAGGGGACCCTGAGCCGGCGCTTTCCCAGTGAGGTCATACCTTCCACACAACTTGGTTCTGCTCCACCGGATCCCACACTGCTCATGCTACAGGCAGAGGCAGACTTGCCAAGGCATGGCTGAATTGGAAGCCTGACCTACATAGGCTCAGGGAACAGGGTCGTCTTCTAAGAGACAGGTAGGGTCCAAGACCTTGGAAGGGGCTCCTCCAGGACCTGGGGACTGCTAGATTCTGCTATAAGCTCTTCCCTGGAATATGGAATGCCTCCTCCACTTCTATCTTCTGCAATGCTCTTTCTTTCCCAGTATCTCAGGGAAACTGGGAGGGATGGTTTCTACTCCCTGATTTCTCACCCCTATAAACACTTGAGACATCCTGATGAAAAAGGGCCCGGCATGGAGCCCTGGCAGACACCCTACTGGAAAGAGCCGAGTCTGCTTTCCTGGCTGTGGAAAGACGAGGTCACCATGAGTTCAGCCCTGCCTGAGTGAGTGGAAGGCAAGTTCTCCTTAAGAGAGTCCTCAAGTGTGACTTGGTCTAAGCAGCAGGCGGACTTCCCTGTCAGAAGGGAGTAGGCGAGCTGCTCTTGAAACACTGAAGAGCCTCCTGCTCTCTCCAGGACAGCCAAGCCTCTTCCTTCAGGTCCTCGGAGACTGGGCTCGCACCAGTCAAGGCTGCGGCATTTCGACAAGGCTGGAGGAGTCGCATGTTTTCCATGATTGAACCCTCAGTAATTACACGTTTTCCTAAATGATTGCTGTTTTCCGAACCCAAACCCAAACCTTTTCGGGTGGAGGGGAGTAGGAAAATGAACTGTCTGTCCGACATGAGAGGGAGGGAAGGCAGACCTGTGGAGGCTGAGAGCCAAGCGTTGTCTGTATTCATGCTCACGCACATGTGTGGAGGCACGAGGTAACGTCATCTGTCTTTCTCAGCCACTCTGTATTTTCAATTATTTTATTTCATGATCATGTTGGTGGTCTTTTCATTGCTCGTGTTTTGAGACAGTATCTCATTCTGTAGACTAGGCTGGCTTTGAACTCCTGCCTCCAGTGCTAGGGATCAAATACGTGCACCGTCACACCTGGCCTCCAGCTTAGTTTTTGAGACAGGGTCTCGCTGAACCTGGAATTCGCTGATGCTGCTGGACTGGCTGACCACCAAACCCCAGGGATCCTCCTGCCCCTGTTTCCCTGTGGCTGGGATAACTGGTGCACCACTGGGCCTGGCTTCTTATGTGGACGCTAGAGATCTGAACTCAGGTCCTCATGTGAGCGTGGCAAGCATTTACCAACTTGAGTCGCCTCTCCTAGGACAGCAGTGCAGCTCTGGAGGTGGAGAAAATTCTACCCGAGTTAGAGCTTCCGGTTGTCCTCCCGAGACTGCCCGACAGCAACTCTGGGTAACCCATTTCTCCATTCAGCGGCAGTTTCTGGAGCTTTTGCCAGGTGCCAGACACTGGGCTAGCCACTATGGACAGAACTAAGGAGCTCACGAATCTACTTGGAGGGTACCTTCAGGAAGGCTGCTGGTTACAACAAAACGTGCTGAACCAATTGTCCCTCCATCCTAAAGGTAGAGAGGAAAATGAGCAAATGGCTGAAGCTTTGGAGAGTACTTCACAGGCTTCACAGGGATGACTTGGGGCTTCAAGGGATGGATAGGAGTTAGCTAGCCTCATAGAATCACTACAGAAACAGACCTTGGTGTGGTGCCAAGGACCCCATACCAATTCTGCATCTGAAAGTTACCAGAGCCCTCCGAGATAACATTTTTCTCCAAGGGATGGGGCTAGAGTGCAGAGAGAACATTCTGGCCTGAGACATGGCTTGTGGGAAAAAGACATACCACTGAGGACATAGGAGGAGTTCTCTAGGGAGATGGGGCGAGGCGTCAGTGGAGGGGCCTAGGGGCTAATGTGGAACAAACTGGAAACTCTTAATCAAAAGCATTCTGTAGAGCCAGGAGAGACGGCTCAGACTTCCAGAGGACCCAAGTTCCGTTCCCGGCACCCTTACCAGGTGATGCATATCCACCTGTAACTCCAGCCCCGGGAAATCCAGCGCTTCTGTGAGCTGTTCTCGTATGCACACACACACAAATTAAAGTTGAAAATATTTTTGTCGTTGTTGCTGTTTTTGAGACAGGATTTCTCTGTGCAGCCCTGGCTGTCCTGGAACTCACTCTGTAGACCAGGCTGGTCTTGAATTCACAGAGATCTGCCTGCCTCTGCCTCTCGAGTGCTGGGATTAAAGGCATGTGCCACGCCTAGCAAAAATATATTTTTTAAAGTAAAATAAAGCACGCTGTACTTCTCAGAAAATATAAAGAATCCCCTCCTACTTTGCACCCCACACTGATGGCAAGTCCTGGGGTCTCCCACATGATTCACCAAGAGGCCCTCCTAACCCATAAGTAGAGAACTAGCCAAACTCAGGGCTATTACCTTCCTGCAGGGAGGAGTTTCCTTCCAATTCCCATTCCCTCCCTTCACTGTGAAAAGCCCCAGGACAGAATGTTGAAGACCCTACAGCTGGACCTTCTCTTCCCAGGGGAGGGGCTCTGCTCTGACATCTGTGGCCACAGAGAGGAAGTGAGGAAGTGTCCTTGACTTGACTGTTTGCCCTTCTGCTTTCTCACATGGTTATTTGTATCTCTTCCTCCTCAACAGTCCACACACACACACACACACACACACACACACACACACAGAGAGAGAGAGAGAGAGAGAGAGAGACAGCTTGTATCCACTCCAAACGCAGATGACAAGGAGTCTCAGAAAGGCAGCCTAAAGAAACACTGCACAAACTATTTCCTGAACAGGCCTGTCACTGTGACCCTTGTAAGCCAAGAGCTCACTTTATAACTTGGGAATTGTACAAATGTTTACAGTTGTGGGGAAGGGAGCCAACAGCTTCTAGAGGGTCCCAGAATTGGAAGGGAACTGAGGTCTGCCTAGCCAGCCTCACCCGCCCCGTTAGAACGCCCCACAGAATCCCCTGTACACGGTCACCAGCCACCCTGAACTCTGCCCCTAGTTTTGGGTCTCTAGGGCCTCACAGTAGGTGCCACCTTCCCTGCCTTCTTGGAAAGGCTTGGCCTCAACCTTCCGTCTCCTCTCATTCTTGGGCTCCTTGACTCCAGGGTCATCTTCCCTTGATATGCCGGCACAGCCTGGCCGGCCAATGTCCATCTCAAACTAAGACTTGCAAATCTGTCCCCATGCTACAGCTGAGTGATTTGTTGTGCTCTGACCCCTGTGCCTATAATTCTGTGTCCCAGAGACCCAGCCTGTTCTCCATGCAGGTGAGAGGGAGGAGTAGAGTCGTCTGGCGTGCCTGCCACAGTGAGCACTATTCTAGATCTCTCCGAAACCAGCGGGGTCAGAACAACCCCAGGGAGAAGACACTCTTCTCATTTTATTGTGGGAACTTGGTCTTCTGACAGAACTGAAAATAAGGAAATCAAATGAGTGTTCGGGGCATCTGGGCAGAAGTTAGAGGCTCTCCAGTCCTAGTGACTCTTTGTGTTCCATCTCCTTATTGACTTGGTATCAGGGGAACTGATTTTAAAGCCATTCTCTGTGTTATTAACTTCTCTAAGCCTAAGGTGACTAGCCTATCCCAATTTGCCTAGTTTTAAACCACTGTGTGTGTGTGTGTGTGTGTGTGTGTGTGTGTGTGTGTGTGTGTGTGTGTGTGTAATATGTAGAGGATATCCCCAGGTGTTCACTTCACAGGTACCATCCACCTTGCTTCTTGAGTCAGGGTCTTTTGCTGGCCTGGAACTCACCAAGCGGGCTAGGCTGGCTGTCCAGCAGGCCCAAGGGATCTTCTCGTGTCTGCTGCCCCAGTGCCAGGATTATAGGAATGTGTGGTTCTGGCACACAGGGGACTGAACACAGAACTTCATACTTACATAGCAAGCACTTAAGAACTAAGGCGGCTCCTTGACCCCCCCAAACCATTTTTTTTGCTTTGTTTTGTTTATTTGTTTGTTTGTTCTACTCAATGGTAAGTCCTAAGTCTTGAGAAAGCACTCCGTTCTGGGCAAGTGAATCCAGTTGGTCCCCTTTAAAACTAATTTCCTCATTATGAATGAGAATAATTATGAAGTTTCTGTGATGTTTCACGGAGACAGTATCCACCCAAAACCTGCCGTGATCCTGGTGTATACATACATACACATATACATACATAAGTCTATACATATATCAGGCACTCAACTTATGTTTTATTAAATTGAGAACCTAGTTTATTGTAGCAAGCTGGGAAAATGTAGGGGCTAAGTAGTGGGCTCTAGTGGTTTATGTGAGGAACAAGTTCAAAGACATCTAAGAACATACGCAAATACCCAGCAGCGGGTTTCGGAGCTCTCTAGTGTGACCACCCCATTGAATTCAGTTAGGCCTGGGGACTGCACTCCTGGGGGTGAGATTTCCTGTAGCACAGGGAGTGTTAATCCTATGTGCTCTTACAATGGAGGAAACAGAACAGGTGAAATCCCTCTGTGAACAGAGCCCCCGGAAACGGCTTAGTACCCTGGTTTTCTGAGTTAGCATCTGACCACCCTGTGGCATTGTCTTTCGCCCAGGAGACACGACAAAGGAGCACAGATGAGAGGGTCCCATGAGAGCCTGAGTCTGCAGTTCACCCGCTGGGACTGCAGACACATTGTCTTCACAGTTCCGGTCCGGTGTCTGCATTGGTAAAATGGGGAAGAGAAAGTAGACAAGGTGTCTATCAGAAAGACAGCAAAGAGGTCAAGAGCATGGCTCCATCACCGGCTAGACCAGTGACCTTGGGCTGTTACATGACTTCATATGGTGATGATGGCGTGAATTAAAGTGCTTCTTGGTGCATGATAAATTCCTAGTAAGTATCACTCATATTGGTGTTCTGCTACTCTATGGGCCTGACACTGTGGTCAACCATGCCATCCTTCTTTCTCTGCATCACCAAGGGATGGCGCATTATCAGCATTTATTTGGGTATTTGGTTGGGTTTCTTTTCCCTCCCCAGCCTGCCCTATCACTCTGTTGGCTCATGTTGAACTTGAGGCCGACTTTAAAACCTCTTGATCTTTTTTATGTGAGCTGCAGGCGAGCCAGGTCTCCCTTGTACTGCCCTTGTGCAATTTCATTTTGGAAACCGTGTTCAAGACATTAGATTTATTGATGCAGAGTTTCATCTGCTTGCTTTTGACCCAGCATTCTCCGCTGTCGAGATCATCTCGGACTCTAAATCTGTCAGCTCCTCCAGCTTTGAGTCATCTGCAAATTTGATGCACATGTTCCCCACATCTTCATCCAAACTCTCAGCTTGAAACAACTATTTTATAGATAAAAATAGACAGAGGTACAGAGCACTCTGCACATCAGAGGGCCCTGTGCGCAAAGCTGAGAGTGATCTTACCATGTGGGAAGAAGGGACTTAGGACCCCAGATCAGATTTATCCCTTTTCCGTACATATGTCACTTACATCTGCTTATGTTTTCTCCGCTGATTCCAGAATGTTCTCAGTGATGACAAGGAGAGTTCACTTCAAGGCCACCTGTGACCATTTCCAGCTTCTAAACCTGAGTCCACCAGCATGTTGAGTCTGTTGGCCGCAAAGGCAGCCCCCAAGGCCAAGGACTCCCTTCCACTTTTCTACTGGTTCTCTAGCCAAAGATACCTGCTACTCATCCAAGAACTGGATCTTTGCTGGCTCAGGAAGGCAAGAGCTGAGATGACTTAACATGCTGTCACTCAGGGACCCAGGGAGTCTGAGTCACACCAAGATAGAGCTGTGCTGGATCTTTTATTTGTCACCTGGAGCTGCCGTGGTCCCAACCACAGCCAGCCCAGGTTCTACGGACATCCTGTGTTACGGTACAGGGTGGCCAGCATGGCTCACAGACAAGATTTCAAGTCAGCATTATGGAAAAGAGTTCTGGCAAAACTGTGGAGGAAAGTTAGGGGAAAATATTCTAAACAGAATTTCCATAGAAAATGGTTTAAAATACATTAACAGTAACAAGTACTATTTCTCCAGATAATATGGCAACGCTCTCTGACTAAGTACACCCTGCTTATGGGCTTTTCAAAACCATATGTTCACCCTCAGTGTCCATACAGTGACAGACAGATTTTCAGATGTCTCCTATCCAAGGACAGCCTTGTGGCCTTTGGTGGCATGACCTTCTCTTTTGCTTTTCTTTTTCATTAGTAAGTGTGTAGCCTGTGTTCGTGGGTATATCCATTCACACGTGTGGAGGCCATGTGTGTGCTGTGCGTGGAGGCTAGAGGCTGTCCTCTCGAGTCTTCTATGTGTTCTTCTGTCCCTTATTCATTGAGGAAGGGCTATCAATATGGTTGGCCATGCTACACAGTTTGTTCCAGGCATCCCCTGTCTGTCTTCCAAGCACTGAAATTACAAGAGGCCACCATGCCTGTCTGGCATTTACATGCATTCTGGAGACCTGAACTCTGGTCCTCACACTAGCTGCTTACCCAGCAAGTGCTTTAACTGCTGAGCCGTCTCTCTGGCCTGTGGACCTTCCCCTCCTTTTGTAGGGAAGAGGATGATAAAGATGATGATGGTAGCGTTGGTGAGCACAATTACCCATGCTGACTGCTATGAGTCAGGCCTTGGGCTGGACCTTCTCATCAACCATCTCTCACCCCTTGAGAGGCAGATGTTTTGTTTTTCCCATTTTACTGAAGAGTGAATTGAAGCCCACAGAGATAAAAAGAATCTTGTTTGTGACTTTGGGAAGACAGACCTACAGTTGGAACCCCCACTTCTGTCCACGACAATACACTCTGCCTCTTCAGTAACCTCCAGACTACTTTCTCTGGACTCCAGCAGCCTCTTAGGAGACAATGGGAAGCTGAGGTCTACAGATCTTGTGTGTCACTGAACCATGTGCTACGTGAGCCAGAAGCCCAGGTTCACTGGGAATGGGCAGAGCAGATCTGTGACCTAACCATTTGATGCATATGGCAACAAAATTCATTGCCCCTGGATAATGACCCTCTAATCAGGAGCAAGCCTTGTATGGACAAGAGAGGAAGCTTATGGGAAGAAGAAGTTGGCAGTGGTACTAAGGAGAGGCCCCAGTCACATGTGTTCTACACAGAGAGAGCTGGGTTCCCAGGACTCCCGGTTTCCTAGTTCTGTGCACTGGGCAGCCAGTTCCCCATTGTAAATGAATACAATGTGTTGTATGTATGCAGGTACATGTGGCTACCTGCACGAGAAGGTCAGAGATTGAAGTCAGCTCTGTCTGTAATTGCTCTCTACCTTAATTTTGAGACAGAGTCTCTCAATAAATTAGGAGCACACTCATTTGGCTTGAATGGCTGATGAGAGAGCTCAGGGATTCTCCTGCCTCTGCTGGGATGCTGACAAACCTTGTTTTTTTTTTTTTATATGTAGGTTCTGGGGCATCAAACTCGAGTCCTCATGCTTGTGTGGTGTTTTATCAAATGAGCCATTTCCATGAATCCCAGTATGGTTCTTTAAAAAATAGGTTTATTCATTTTATCTTATGTACGAGTGTTTTGTCTGCATGCTATGTCTGTGTACCACGTTTGTGTCTGGGGTAAATGAGGTCTGAGAAGGTGCTGGATCCCAGGGAGCTGGAGTTAGAGGTGGTTGTGAGTTACCATGTAGGTGCTAGAAACTGAACCAGGTCCTCCAAGAAAGCGGCGAATGCTCTGTGGTAAAGACTTAGGCCCCAATGCCACAGCATTTGGGGGTGACTGGATCACAAGGGCTTTGAATTCTTGAAGGGATCAATCTGCTAATGGATTCTTAGCTTAGTGGATTTTAGGAAAGGGGCTTTGTTATGTAAATGCAAGTCTTCTTTCTGCTCTCTGGCTGCTGTGAAGTGAGCAGCTTTCCTTCACCCCGGGAGATCCACCCATGACACTCTGTCCCACCACAGATCCAGAACAATATTGCCAAGTGAACAAGATCTGAGCCCTTTGAGATCTTGAGCCAAAAATCTTTCCTCCTTTTCATTGATTGCCTGAAGGTGTTTTGTCTCAGTGACAGAAGCACAGGGATGTTAACTGTGCCTCACTGAAACACCTGGACTTAAGGACGAAACTCCACCAAACTGACTTAGGCACTAATTTGCTTCTGCTCTTCCTAGAGTTTCCTGTCTCACTCCATCAAGGGTACCTTCCACTCATCCCCTTTTCCATGAACTGCCCCCCCCTGCTATGTGGAGACATGACTGTCCCACTTCTACAGCCTGGAAGAATGATTTGTCCAGTAGGTATTGAGCTGAGCCAGGCCTTGGGTGTTCAAGGCCACAGTGACTCCCTGTCCCTACACACTGCCACTGTGGGTTTCATGTGAGTCCAGAGTCCCAGCATCTGTCAATTGTTAAAGTAAGTCACCATTAAGTCCCTTGACAATCTTCAGGCTCTTGTTGAATAGGGGGCTGGGGAGGGTACGGCTCTTCATTTGTAGCAGCCTTCCTGTTTTTCTAAACCAGCTCAAGGGTCCCTGACAAACCAGAGGGCAACCTTTGAGCAAAAGTAAGGACCTCAGAACAATATTGTAGTTTCCTTGTATTACCATAACAAATCTGGATATCTAAGTTGTTAGTCTATCCTTATTAGCTTTAATTGTCAACTTGACACAGCCTAGACTCTAGACCCCAAAGTCACCCAAGAGTGGTGTGGGAAGTCCTTCTGTATATGTGTTGCTTTTATTGGTTAATGAATAAAGAAGCTTCTTTGGCCTGTGATAGGGAAGAATAGAGCTAGGTGAAGAAAACTAAACCGAATGCTGGGAGAAAAAAAGACAGAGTCAAAAAGAAACCATATAGTTGCCCGCAGGAGACAGATGCACTGAAACCTTGCCAGTAAGCCACAGTTACATGTCAATACACAGATTAATACAAATGGGTTAATTTAAAATATAAAAGTAAGCCAGAAATACTCATTGGTCAAACAGTATTGCAAATAATATAGTTTCTGAGTGATTATTTCGTGGTCTGGGCAGCTGGGAACAAATAAGCGGCCTCCCCCAACATGAGAGGAAAGCCTAGATTGAGGAATTCCCTAGATCAGATTGTCCTGTGGGCATGTCTGTGGGCCATTGCCTTGAATATTAATTTTTGTAGGAGGACCCAGATCACTGTGAACAGCACCATTCCTGGGCACATGGTCCTGGGCTGTATAAAAAAACTAGCTATTCATGAGCCTGTGGGCAAGCCAGAAAGTAGTGTTCCTCCTTGGTTTATGTTTCATAGTCCTGCCTTGAGTTCCTGCTCTGACTTCCCTTGATGTATAAATGAATAAATCCTTTCTTCTCCTAAGTTGCCTTTGGTCACCATATTTGTTATGGTAACACAAGGAAGCTACAATATTGTTCTGAGGGCCTCACTTTGCTCAAAGGCTTCCCTCTGGCTCATCACGGACCCTTGAGCTGGTTTAGAAAACCAAACAGCTAACCCTGGGGTCCCTGGGACTGGAATCACCAGAAGTCCTTCAAATTGGTGTAGAAAGAAGGGTCTCTGTGTTGGAGGCTCTATGGTCCCCATGTCTCCAGAGGGGGTCCTTCAGGAACCGTTCTAAAGGGAGAAGGGATTCCAGGCTCCTCCCAGCAGGGTGTCTAGGACTGGACCACCTTTTCCTTATGTTCTTCTGGCTGCATCTGTCAGAGCCTGACAGATAGACTAAGCATTACTGCTCCCTACACCCAGTCTGTGCTATGCGGGGGCAACTCACAAACAGCCTGTGGAAAGAGAACTGACATTTGTCTTAATTGGAGTTACCCATGTAAGTCCCGCTGTCCCCTCCCTGAGCTCTCAGCCTTTGATAGGTGAGGGACACTTAGCAGAGGGAAGCCCCTCATATCCCTGGGGATACGTCAGTATTGTTAGTGCAGGGCTAGAAGGGGGTGTTCTGACTCATCAGCAGAGAAAGTGAGCTGGAGGTGAATTTGAAAAGAAAAGATAAAAAGAAAAAAGAGAAAGAGCAGAGGCAGCAACTATGGAGGGAAGCAGAGCTCTTGGGAATACTCATTCAGCCTCCAGGGAAAATTCTGTCCCTGTCTTGCCCACAAGTCTTTCTACCCCACAGGTCTTCAAGTTCAGCTGCCAATGGAGTTGTCCAGAGAAGTTTTTTAAATGACTGATATCTGGTCCCTGCCACTTGAAGCCTTTATTCCATTGGCTCTGGGAGTCACCTGTGGACAGTTACGCTTAGTCTCCAGGTGGGTTCAGTGGGACTAAAGAACTGCTGCTCCAGGCTTGCCAGCACCAGGACCCTCTTACTGAAGCAGGACCATCCACAGGCCAGTGGGAATACCCTCTGCTATCCCAGGGTGGTGTGGGAGGCCCTTCTGTCTATGTGTTGCTTTAGTTGGTTAATGAATAATTAAACTTGGCCTTGGCCTGTTGATAGGGCAAAGCTTAGATAGGTGGGGAAAACTAACTAAATGCTGGAAAAAAGAAGAGATAAGCCATGTAGCCCTGCTGAAGACAGACACCGGAACTTTACGGGGTAAGCCACAGCCACGTGGCAATACACAAATTACTAAAAATGGGTTAAATTAAGATATAAGAGTTAGCCAATAGAAAGCTAGAACTAATGGGCCAAACAACATTTTAAATAATATAATTTCGATATGATTATTTTGGGTCTGAGCAGCCAAAAACCAACAAGTGACTCCCTCTTACAAAACCAGGGTAACTTAATAACTTTTACAGTTCTATAGACCTGGTGTGTCTACACCAATGGAGGAGAGCAAGAAGCCCCCCACCAATACACACACACAAACACACACATACACATCATTGAGTATGGATTGGTCAGAGAAGACACACACGGATATAGAGAGTCCATTCTCATTTCTTTACATTTTCGTGTCAAGTGAGCAAGGATGTGGGGCTGCTAACCAGCCGCAGACTGGTTTCACTCAGTCATGGAAGCAGCATTTATTGAGCACCTCTTGTGGGCAGAGCTGTGGGAGACTCACTGGGTATGTGGATGGACTCTGCTCTTCTCTTGGAAGTGTCTAGGAAGGACAGAGTAAATAAGACCAGAAACAACAACACCCATGCAGTGGGGAAATTAAAGGCCGCAGAAACGGATCCCTTATCCTTGAGATGCCAGGCAGTGAGTGTCCCAGTCTACTTAGGAATATACTTAGGAATATTCTGTCACCAGATGTTGGCAACAGTCCTACAGAAGATGTGGTATTGTTCCCAATTTGCAGGTGAACAAACCCAAACCTCAGAGCAAGCACTGCTAGGGTGTTGGAAGCCTGGCCCCAAAAGAAGAATAAGAACAGCTGAGCATGGCGGGGTGGGGGTCCTGTTAAAGGAGTCTGAGAGACACTTTGGAGGTTCCAGGACATCACTACATTAGCCCACCACCACCACACATGTGTCCTCCTTGGCTTTCTATTGCTGTGATAAAACACTCTGACCAGAAGCAACTCAGAGGGGAAGGGACTTATTTTGTCTTACACCTTCTAAGTCAGGGCAGGAACTTGGTGGGGCAGGAATCTGAAGCAGGAACCATGGAGATACACTGCTCACCGGCTTGCTCTCCAACTCATGTTCAATTGTGAGCTTTACCCTTCAATGGCTGAGCTGTCTCTCCATCCCATTGGTGGCCTTTTTAAAAAAAATACAGCCTAGGTCTGCCTGCCTAGGAATGGTACAGCCCACACTAGGCTGGACCTCCAACATCAATTAGCAATCAAGAAAATGCCTCCCCAGATAAGCCAACAAGCAACCTGAACCCATGGAGGCAGCTCTTCAACCGATTATCTCTCTTTGCAACTTGGGGACAAGTTGGCAGCCAAGATTAAACATTAGCACATGGCTCTCAGAGAAGGTAACCCAGTAGGAAACACACTTCAGGAAAGACAGGGATGGCAGGAGAAGTCTGAAGCATGGATGGAGGTCCTGATGATTCTGAAGCCAGAGAGCTGGGATGCCGGGGGAGGCCTGGCAGGGAAATGGAAAGCAGACTTTTCAAGGGTGTGAAGTTTAAAGTATGTAGGGCCTGGGTGGCGGAATGGAGAATTGTGCTTTAGCACTGACTAAATAGACCCAAGAGTTCCTGCCTTGAGTGGGTGGGTCCTAGCTGAAGGGAATATACAAACCACTCAGAAGATCCCTTGGGCAGGCAGGTGAGATGGGTGAGGGTCTGCAACTCTTTCTGACGTTCATGTTTTACCTGTGGTATATAGTCAAGGTTTTCTTACCCTTGCTGTGGGGCAAACAAAAGCCCAGGCAATTTTTCTCTGTCTTGGAAGAAATACTAATTGCTGTACTTTTGGGGAAATATGATCTTAAGAAATCTGAGTATCGGTTGGAATGGGGGTAGCAGTAGTGGTAGTGATGATGAAGATGGTAGTAATTATGAGAGTGCCGGAGGAGGAGTTGATAAAAGGGTCAATGGTTGTCATGATGTGGAGATGGGGTAAGGATGATAATGGTGAGATGATTTGATGGCATTGATGATGCTGGTGAGGGTGGTCATAGTTGTGGTGGTGTTGTGGTGTTGGTGATGATGGTGGTAATGATGATTGTGGTGATGATGGCAGTGATGATGGTACTGATGTAGTGATGGTGGTAATGATGATTGTGGTGATGGTGGTGATGATGGAACTGATGTAGTGATGGTGGTAATGATGATTGTGGTGATGGTGGTGATGATGGTACTGATGTAGTGATGGTGGTAATGATGATGACTGTGGTGATGGTGGTGATGATGGTACTGATGTAGCGATGGTGGTAACAATGATGACTGTGGTGATGGTGGTGATGATGGTACTGATGTAGCGATGGTGGTAATGATGATGATTGTGATGATGACGGCAGTGTTGATGTGGTGATGATGGTACTGATGTAGTGATGTTGACAATGATGATAATTATGATGATGGCAATGAAGGTGTTGATTGTAGTGGTGGTGCTATAGTAATGATGGTGGTAGTGATGGTAGTGATTGCTATGGTAGCGGTTGCACATAAATGACTGATACCTGAATGACTGCCATCTCTTTCCTTGCCTCTGATTCACATTTTTACCTCCTCATGGCCATCCTCTACATATCCTTCAGGTCTATCACACTATGCATACCCACAATGAAACCTTCTACTTTTCTGGTTGCCAACCTCTGCTTCCTCCTGTATTTCCTAGTCTGGGGAATAACCCCATTAGCTACTCAGCCCTCAGGGTTGAGCCCAAAGGGAGTCTGGACATCTCAAGCCTTCTCAGCACTGCACTCAATTCATTACGAAGCTAAACCCTATCTGGAAGCTCACAGGCTCATCCCTGACTCCCCTTCTCTTACCCTATTGGAGACCCCATCACTTTCCCCTGGGACAGAGAGAACAGCATCCTGATGGACAACTCAAGCTCTGCCTGGCTTTTGACCAGGTCGCCCTTCATCTCACCGCCAGAGGCAACATTTCTATAGGTGTAACCTGCCTTGCCATACCCACATTACACCCCATTGGTAGATCAGAATCAAAGAGCATAGCTGGTGGGTACAGGCAGGTGCAGGGTGACCATAGCAGCTTCAAGGCTCTACTCCTGGAGCTCTAGGCAAATGCTGCTTTTCCTTTTCCACCCTTGGTCCTCTCTGTCTTAAACCCCCTTCTTCCCTCTTCTGGCTGGTGCCATCCTACCCAGCTCCCATGAAGCCCTCCTGTTCCTCTATCCCGCAGGATCTCATTGATGTCTCCCTCTCCCATGCTCTTGGCTACAGTCTTCAGTTTTTATCTGTCTCATCTGCTGTGACACAAACATTCCCTGGGGAAGAGACATGCCTTTTCCATTTCTGAATCTTATGGACCTAGCCCAGTCTTTGGTGCGTCCCAAGGTGCTGACTAGAGATGGCGATCCCAGATACTCACTGGGGCCTAAAATGATGCAGAGGGCTGTATCTCCCTGCCATCACCTTTGATCCTCCTCTCTCTCTCTCTCTCTCTCTCTCTCCCTCTCTCTCTCTCTCTCTCTCTCTCCTCTCTCGTCACAGCTGGCATTTGCATTCTTTTTTTTCTCATACAAATGTTTTAATCCAGCAAACAAGGTGAAATGTCTTGTTCCAAAATGCCCAGAGGATGCTGGGCAAGTTGGTCTAGGTTTCAGGTGTGGTGAGTCCATTGCAAGAACCATATATTGCTTTTGAAACAGGACCTTATCTCCTTTGTCTCTGAGAGCTGCTGTGGCTGAGAAGTGACTCCTGCCAGCTATTAGCATGGGATGCCTGCGTCTGGGGAGGGATCAAGGGCTTTGTGTTTCAAGGTGAAGACAAAGACTGAAGACAAGCATCTAGAAGGCACAAAGCCACAAGGATGAGGAATGTGAGAGAAAGTGTGTCACAGTACTGTAGGCAGCAAGCAGCGGAGTGGCTATCAACTCAGCGGGAGAAATAAGAAGGACCCTTCAGTTGGTATCAGGAAACTCTGAGAGACAGCTTGAAGGAAACGGCAGAATCCTCCAAAGCTTCGGGAGCTGACACCAGCCCGTGCTTGCGGAAGGAGGTGAAGAGACGGGTCAGAACTAAGGGTGACTGAGTGAGAGCAATTCACTGAGAGGCAATTAAAATCTAGGTGTCTGCCTTTCCTTCATCCTGCAGGCAGCCGCTCACCTCCACGTGGCCGGAACCTGAAGATGAAATGCAGTCTGTGCGCTGAGATGAAGTGCATGAGGCCCAGCTGAGGGTGGAGGTCAGCACCGACGCAGACAACAAAGAATGAACGTACTTCTGGCTAAGATGCTCTAGCTGTCTTCTCGGGGGCGTCCCCAGAAGGCTGACTATAGTCTGTACACTAGGGTCCTGTTCTCTGGGGAAGTGGGAAGCAGTGAGATCTACTGTGCTCAAGTGTTTAGTTCTGTACATTTTGGTCAGAAAGTGTCTAAAGAATTCAGATACCGATAAAAATGAGAGAGATGATTCAGAAAAATAAAGGCATGGAGCTACCACATCTGTTTCAATCCCAGGACTGAGGAAACTGAAGGGAGGATTGGATTTCTGTGAGTTCTAGGCTAGCGAGAGCTGCATAGTAAGACTCTGTCTCTTGAGGGGGGAAAAATGAAGAAGAAAAGAAAGAAGGGAGGAAGAGAGGAAAGAAAGGGGAGAGAGGAAGATTATGAGCGGGGGGCTGGAGAGATGGCTCAGTGGTTAAGAGTACCGCCTGTTCGTCTAAAGGTCCTGAGTTCAATTCCCAGCAACCACATGGTGGCTCACAACCACCTGTAATGAGATCTGGTGCCCTCTTCTGGCCTGCAGGCATGTATGTAGGCAGAATACGGTATACACAATAAATAAAATAAATCTTTTAAAAAAAAAAGATTATGAGGGGGCAGGCAAAAAGGGAGGAAGAGAGAGAAGGAAGGAAAAAAACAAAAGGGAAAAATGTAAAACAAATACAAAAGGAGTCTCCGAATCTGCAAAATACTAATTATGGAAGAACCCAGGTTGACAGTCAGGACCCAGGCAGACACCATGATCAGTCTCAAGTAGAGAAAAACCCAAAACTTCCATGAGGAACAAGCACATAAAAGCGGAGCCTACAGTGTGCTGGATGCACTATGATGGCCGATGCTGTTAGGCAACAGGCGGTCATTTTCAACAGAAAATTAACAGGTTAGCAGAACACTGGGGAGCAACAAGGAAAAGAGAAGGAAAGATCCATCCCTAAGAGAACAGAGTGTGCAGTAAAGGGACCAGGAAGCTGAGGTCACTCCGAGTCAGCTGTGCATGGCTGACCCTCGGTCATGATACTGTTACCCCTGCCTCTTGGGGAAGCTCATTACCTACTGTATACTTGTCTGGGGAGGGTGGAGACTGGGACATACATGTGTGAACCAGATATGTTTGAGTGAGAGACGGGGAGAGCTAAAGCCCACTTCCCTGTAGTAGAATGTCAACAAGCAATGCCTAAAATAGAAGGGTTTTTTTTTATTGCCCAGATTATGTGAACATGTATTCAACAAATTCATTTAGAAAGTTATAAGTGATTTTTGATGAAGAAGAGAAGTGAATGAAGGCTACTTTCTTCAAACATTGCAAAGCATAGCCTACCACATGTTTGTACCCTTTTAACTTTCTAGCAGTTCAGAGTAAGTACCTAACAAGACAGCAACATGGTATTGGAATCCGGCACCATTTCTCAACTGCAGCTGCAAACCAGCTGAGTTATCTCCAGGCCTTGGTTTCATCGTTTGTAAAATAAGGATAGAGGGGGAAGATTGATGGATGACTCAGTGGTTAAGAGCCCTGGCTGCTCTTTCAGGGCTCTGGGTTCCATCTCTGGTGTGTCCATGGTGGCTCACAATCATCTGTAACTCAAGTTTCAGAGGCTCTGATGCCCTCTTATGACCTCCAAGGTCATAAGAGGTCACATGTGGTACACAGACATGCATGCAGGCAAAGCACTCATACATACAAAGTAATAAAATAAAATGATTTTTAAGACGAGGGATTCTGTATTCCTTTGTTGATTCTTGCCCTGTTGTTATGAGTCCCCTACCTCATCTCCTCAAGACATGCAGGTTCCTGTGTCCACCATGAGCCGTGGGAAGGAGGGGACTCAAGTTTCCTCTCCACATCTCACACATGGAAGGGTTTCTTCTTGTCTGGGTCTCTAATCTGTGTCTCCCTCAACCCACTCTAGCACCTCCCCTTCCACTTCCAGCCTTCGTCACTCCCCTCTGACCCATCCTCTTCCCCTGACTTATGCTCCCTCCCTCTCTCCTTCCCAGCACTCAGATGTATTGGTTTTATTTTACATGTATGGCTGTTTTGCCTGCATATATGGATCTGTGTACCACTCATGTGTGTGCCTGGTGACTGACTTTAGAGGTCAGAAGGAGGTGTCACATTCCCTGCAATTGAAGTTAAAATTGATTCTGAGCCTCCATGTGGGTGTTGGGAACCACCAACTCACAAGCCCAGGGTGGGGAGGCAGCAGTCTAGAGCAACCTGGATAAGGATTCCTGAGAAAGAAGGTAACTTTCTCATTGGACCTTTGGGGTTGCCTTTGCTGCACAGGAACACTGGCAAATCATGTCCCCTCCCTGTCCTCATTCCTCCCTAGACTCTAGCCAAGTTTTCCCTGCACCCTTCCTGTACCTACCTCACCTGTCCCTAGCAACTACACAAGGAATCAAAATAGCATGAAACCTAAAAATATTTGTCAGGTGAGTGGATGGCAGTTTTGTCTTAAAGGCAAATGCAGACAGTTTGAGCAGAAAAATAGGGAGAGAGAAATGTTTGCCAGTCACATGTTTAAATAAGGACATGTCTAGAACATATATTTTGAATTTTTAATTACATTTAATTTTATTTTTTAAATTTATTTATTTCATGTACACGTGTGCGGGCACATGTGCCATGGCACACACATGGAGACCAGAGAACAATTTGTGGTAGTTGGTTCTCTCCTCCCTGTTGTAGGAGGCGAGCCAAACTGTAGTAGGAGGAATGGGCTGCATCCTGCCACCCAGCTAGCTTAGCCCCGAAATAACC
>PVIU01011177.1:24669-66185 GCA_004026605.1 Ondatra zibethicus
CCCCCCCCCCCCCCCCCCCGCCTATCTAAGTTCTGCCCTATCAAAAGGCCAAGGCAGTTTCTTTATTCAACCAATGAAAGCAACACAAATACAGAAGGGCCTCCTACACCACCTCCCACCATGTGTGTCCTGGGAATTGAACTCAGATCATCAGGCTTGGCACAGGAACTTTTACCCACTGAGCTATCTTGCTGGCTCCAAGGATATGTACTTTTTAGAACTTTCAAAAACTTAGATTTAGGCACACTGTAACATGTAAAAAAGAGAACAAGAAGGGTGAGTAAGGGTGAGGAAGGACTGAATACAGGTGATAGACTTGAGTTAGGAAAGAGGATTTAAAGCTGATTTTTCCCCCAGTTCTCTGTCATGGGCATTTTTCTTTTTGGTGGTGGATAGGTGCATAAAAATATACTTGACAGTGAAAGTGTAAAACCCACTGTGATGTTCCACAGCTTCAGAATGGCTGTTCTAACTGTATAGAAGTTCATTGAGGTATATAGACTTTGAGTCTGATTAATTTTGCTGTGTGATGTTTTCCACACTCAAATAAACAGATAGATAGATAGATGATAGATAGATAGATAGATAGATAGATAGATAGATAGATAGATAGATGATAGATAGAGATTGACAGACATAGATAATGTGATTTTTAAAAGCTTTTGAGAATTCAGCACTCTAATTTGGAAGTGAGCAAAAACTGGAACAAATTTAACAAGGGTAAAGGGATGGAAAACGGGCAGGTAAAGATGCTCAGCCTTATAGCCAATGAACAAACTAAAGCCATGATTAGGTACTGCTCTACACCTCTGGGAATGCTCCCAATGACACTAAGTGTGGGGTGATGAGAGCCTGCAGTTCCCTTGGTTACTGATGATGGACTATGATGGCTGGAGAGATGGCTCAGTGGTTAAGAACACTTGCTGCTTTTCCCAAGGACCTGAGTTCAGTTCCCAGCACCCAAATCAGGGTGCTCACAAATGCCTTCAACTTTACCTCCAGAGAGCCTGACGCCCTCTCCTAGCCTCTGTGGCACCCCACACATGTAGTATGAGTGAACATGCAAACACACACACATACACACAAAATATTTTTTAATTTTTGTAAAAAAATATGAAAGGAAAGACATAATGACTTTGTAGCAGTTTGGTAGGTTCTTAAGTGTCTAACACAAACCACGTGACTCAGCAAGCCCGGAGAGGCCCATGTGACTTCGTACCCACCTACCATGACTGTTCTTAGCAATTCCACTCATGACAGCCCCAAACTAGAAACAACCCAAACATCCCACAGACGAACTTGGCACCTCTGTGCATGGACTGTGACTCAGCCTTATCACTGGTTGTTTACATTCTCAAATTATGAAATGCCAACACAACGGACTGGATGACCCTTAAGGACATGCTGAATGAGGAAAAGAATCTCGTCTCAAAAACCACATACTGTGTAAGTCCGCTTATGGATAATAACGCCTTGAGGTGGCAAAACAAAAGAGATGGTGGGCACATGGGTACCTGTCAGGACTGGGAGAGAAGGGTCGGTGGCCTTGGCAGCTCCTGGGTAGGGGGTTAGTTCTGAGTCTCAGTGCAGTGCCCCCTGAATTTGCCCAGGTGATAATAGCGGAACATGGGCAGGTGTGATGGCTCAGGGAGTAAAGGCACTTGCTGCCAAGTCCGACAACTTAAATTTGAATCCCAAGGACCCATAAAGTGGAAGTAGAGAACTGACTTCTGCAAGATGTCCTCTAACCATGATATGTGTGCCATCCGTGTGCCCTCCCCCTACCATACATACAGAATAAATGTGGTTTTTTTAAAGTGTTTTTTTTTTTAATAGCAGAATTGTGCATAAGAGTGCCACAGTGTGGCTATCCTGGCTTTGGTGTTTTCCTGTACGTGGTGTAGAACCATGGGGGAAACAAAATCAAGAGAATGCGGGCCCCTTGCTGCCATCCTTGAAGCTTTTTGAGAACCTGAAATGGTTTCAAGGAAAGGTTAAGTAAATGACTTAGTAATGTTAGTACATGTGGTGAGAGTGAAGGTAGGGAAAGGCACACTGGGCCGGCCATACATGTAGCCGGTGCTGGGATCAGAACACATGCTTTGGTTAATCCCACAACAGTCTCTAGTCAGGAATAATCGATGTGTAGTCAAATAAAGTGTGCAGAATCTCAAATGTTTTCTCACGAGATAGTTGTGTTTTGGGTTTATGCGTGTGTGCGTTAATGTGTGTGTGATGTGTGTGTTTACATATGTGGGGGTGCATTTGCCCTTATGTGGGTGTGTAGAGGCTGGAGGTTGACATCAGGTGACTTCTTCTATTGCCCTCCTGGGTCTCTCGCTGAGCCTAGAGCTCATCCATTTGGCTGGACCACCTGGCCAGCACTTTACACTGAGCAATCTCTCCAGCCCCAATTCTGCCCCACAAACGGAGGGAGTGACTTTACAGTGAAGAGACTTGGCAACTTCCCCTCCCCCAGCTAAGCAATCAAGTCACCATCCATATAAAGGGACGCATCACTGTTAGGTCCTTGCCCATAGGGTGTTCCAAGAAAGGGCAGCTGGCCAAACTTGTGTAATCTGAATCTAACCTAGAGGCACGACACCACACAGACTCCAGATGAGAGAGTCCTACAGAGTAAGGGGTGGGAGCATTCAACAGGAGAAACAAAGACTGTTTCCCATTAGAGCTGAAACATGCTGAAGCACTCGGAGGCAGAAAGACTGAAGTCCACGTTCAACTCCAGAAAACTAATACACACCTGTGTACATGTATGTATCATGCAAACATTCGTGTATCTATCTAGAACACATATGTGCAAAAAGAGGGGGAAATATAAGGCAAATATGTCAGCATATAAACATTTGGGAATTTATTGTGTATTTTTGTAATACTTTTTACAATCGGAGCGTATTTTTAATGCAGTTTAAAACACAAAAACCAATAAGGGAAGTGTTACTGAAACTTTCCACATATTAGCCAGCTCCGCTCCTGTCTTCATGAGGGTTTGCAGCCGGCTTTGTGTCCATTTTCTCACGAAGGCTGTGCACCTGGAATGACAGTGTCACCACGGGTCTCCCAGGTGAGAGGAGAGCAACAGCGTGTCTCTCTAGCCCCTTCAGTGGTCTGTGAAAAGGCAAAACCAGCTCTAGCCAGGTCTGGGTAGAAGAAGAGATTTCTGGGTGGCCCCATCTTGCTTCCGTGAGTGTTCTTTTTCAGAGGAGGTGGAAGGCTTAGTAGGACACAGGCGGCCTAGAAAGTCAGAGCTCTCTCCCTGTGAGTCACAACACGCATAGCCAAGGTGGAGAGTGCCATCAGAGACTCGGACTAAAGCTCGGACGGGTATGTGGGGTCAGCATGGCCCCTTCTGCTTCTCAGAGGAAGCGGCTGAGGGCTGTGGGGGGTAGGGGCCTCCACTGCCCCTGCTTGGCTCACTACTTATTTCTCAACCCAGAACAAGGAGTGAAGCAGTCTGATCCCCACTCCATTTTCAATGATCTGGATGGCCATAAGCAAAACCCCAACACTTACAGAGTTAAGTTTTCTCGTGCAACAAGTATGACTAGTAACTTATTCATTCATCCTTTTGTTGTTTGTTGTTTTTGTTTTTTTTTTTTCAAGACAGTGTTTCTCTGTGTAACAGCCCTGTCTGTCCTAGAGCCAGCTCTTTTTTTTTAATTTATTTATTTATTTATGTATTTATTATGTATACAGTGTTCTGTCTGTCTGTATATGCTTGCTGGCCAGAAGAGGGCACCAGATCTCATTACAGATGGCTGTGAGCCACCATGTGGTTGCTGGGAATTGAACTCAGGACCTCTGGAAGAGCAGTCAGTGCTCTTACCCTCTGAGCCACTCTCCAGCCCTAGAGCCAGCTCTTGTAGACCAGACTGGCCTTGAACTCTCAGAGATCCACCTGTCTCCGCCTCCTTCCCGAGTGCTGGGATTAAAGGCGTGCACCACCACTATCTGACTCATTCACTTTTTTAAAGATAGGATCTCACTGCTTAGCCAAGGCTGGCCTGGAGCTTTCAACTCTCTAGCCTCAGCTGCTTGTGCTAGAATCACGGGTGTTTGTCTCGTCAGTGTGCTTGGCTTCCCATAAAGGGAGCTTGGGAGGACATGAGGAGTAGAGGACTTCTCTGGAACTATAGTACATCAGTATTTGTCTTAGTTAGGGTCACTATTGCTGGGATGAAACACCATGACCAAAGCAACTTGGGGAGGAAAAGGTTTATTTGGATTACACTTCCACATTGCTGTTCATCACTGAAGGAAGTCAGGACAGGAAGGAGCTCAAGCAGGCCAGGAACCTGGAGGCAGGAGCTCAAGTAGAGGCCACAGAGGGGAGCTGCTTACTGACTTGCTCCTCATGGCTTGCTCAGCCTGCTTTCTTATAGAACCCAGGACCACCAGCCCAGGGTTGGTTACAGCACCCACAATGGGCTGGGCCTTCCCCTATTAATCACTAATTAAGAAAATGCCTTACTGTCAGATCTTATAGAAGCGTTTTCTCAGTCGAGGCTCCCTCCCCTCTGACGATTTTAGTTTGGTTGTTGACAGCAAACTAGTCAGTACAACTGACTAACCCCTTGTCAATAACACACAAACACATCATTTTCAATTAGAACTGTTCCTTTCTCATTTATCCCCAGGATGGCTCATTAACATTAATATCACAACATAAAGCATAAATAACCTTAAAAGTCCCACAGTCCTCTCAAATTCAAACACGTTAACGTTTCAGTCTCTTTAAATTATCCTATTTTTCTAAAGGTACACAATCTCTTTTAAAAGTTCAAAGTCCTTCAGCTGTGAGTTCTTGTAAAAAATCAAAATTAAACACCTTCTTACCTAGAGAAGAACCGGGGCACGGTCACAATCTGAACAAAGCAAAATCATACTCCAGCGGTGTAAACTACTCAACGTTCAGTGTCTGGGATCCACTCAGGATATTCTGGGCTCCTTCAAGGGCTTGGGTCACGTCTCTGGCTCTGCCCTTTGCAGCACACTGAGCTTGCCTTCTAAGTGTGGGCGGACTCCACTCCAGCACTGCTGCTGTTCTCGGTGGTCATCCTACATTACTGACATCTCCAGCATATCTGGGTCTCCTGCTGCACCTGGGCTGTGCTTTCGCCAATAGCCTGTCTCTACGGCTCAGCTTCTCTGCAGGACCCCTTCCATCCTGGGCCTTCAGCTGCCACTGAGGCTGCCCCTTCACCAACAGCCTCTCCTGGCCTCTCGGTGCCAAGCCTCCGCTGTTCTCCACGGCCCCCTTCATGCCTTCAAAACCAGTACCATCTGGGTGACTCCTACACTACCAAGTTCAGCTGCCAGTGCAAGGTACAACCATGGCCGCCTCTGGACCACAGCCTCTGTGTGCTGACTCTCAGGAGACACTTCCCGGAAGAGTTCACCTCAGTGATGCTGGTCTCAGTCACTGCTAGCTTCTCAGCTCCAGCCGGCCAGCACCAAGGATCCCAGCAGAGCAAAGGCTTCAGCAGTTCTGCTGTCTTGCTAATTGCATCTGATCCTTAAGCCCCAGTTTACCAGAACCACAGAATCGTAATTCAAAACAAATGGCACTGATAGGGTCTTTAAACTTCCCTCTGAACCATCACAAGCCAGGCCTCCTCCTCTGCACTGCTCTCAAACATTCTTACCTTCCAAGCTCCCGCAGAGCAGCTCAGCAAGCGCTGAACTCATTGACTTTTCTTCCACAAAGTTCCAAAGTCCTCCCACAGTCCTCCCCCGAGCAGCATGGTCAGGCCTGTGACCGCAATACCCCACAGCCCTAGTATCAACTCGTCTTAGTTAGGGAAACACCATGGCCAAAGAAACTTGGGGAGGAAAGGGTTTATTCAGCTTACACTTCTACGTCATAGTTCATCACCAAAGGAAGCCAGGACAGGAGCTCAAGCAGGGCAGGGACCTGGAGGCAGGAGCTGATGCAGAGGCCATGGAGGGGAGCTGCTCACTGGCTTGTTCCCCGTGGCTTGCTCAGCCTGATTTCTTACAGAACCCAGGACCACCAGCCCAGGAATGGTGCCACCTACAATGGGCAGGGCCCTCCCCCATCATCACTGGTTAAGAGCACACTACAGAGAGCCTGCCTGCAGCCTGCTCTTAGAGAGGAATTTTCTCACATGAGGCTCCCTCCTCTTTGATGACTCTAGCTTGTGTCAAGTTGGCGTCAAACTAGCCAATACAGTTATCACTCTTTCATTCTCCTAACATCTAGCCACCTGCACATCCATCCATCCCTCTTGCTCTGTCATCCTTGCACCCATCCATCCATCAACACCTACTCACCTATCCAATATCCACCCACCCACCCATCTATTCAGCTCTCTCATTCTGTTATCCCTGAATCCATCATCCATCCATTCATCTCACTCATCCATTTATCAATATCTAGTCCCGGTCATCCATTTAGCCACCTCACCCTGTCTTCCCTACATGCATCCAGCCATCAGCCATTCATTCAACATCCATTCGTCCCGCTGTCCACCTTCTCATTCACCAAACAGTTGCTTAAGCACTGGTTGGTGGCAGATGGTGGGAAAGGCTCTAGGGGTCAATGATAAACAACACCAAGTGTCAGCCCAAGGGATATAAATGAGCACAGAAGCTAAAGCAGTTCTCTAAGAACTCTGTGAGGAGCAGGTGCCATTGAAAGCAGAGTGCTGGGAAGTGACACTATTGAATACAGTGACCCGAAGGGAAAGCCATAGGGAAAGAAAAGGCTGTGTGATGGACCAAGGGCCCGGAGCTGTACCACAATTAATAAAAACCCAGAGACATATATGAAGGTCAGAAAAGTGAAACAGCCAGCCAGCCACTGCCTCTTACCTCTACCTCATCTCGAAATGGCAACCCTGCCTCTAGGAATCCTCAGAATGAGATTGACTGAGAGCTGTCTCCTCCCATTTTATATTCCTCTCTAGTGCTGGGATTAAAGGTGTATACCTCTATTGCCTGGTTTCTATAACAAACTAGTGTGGCTACTGGGATGAAAGGTGTGTGTCACCACTGCCTAGTCTGTAAGGCTGACCAGGGCGGCTGTTTTACTCTCTGATCTTCAGGCAAGCTTTATTTATTAAAATATAAATGAAATAGCAATACAAGTAGCTGTGTGTTAAAAGGAACAGTGTAGCAGGGTGGGGTGAGTGGGGCAGTGGGGAGGAGTCTGTGAAGGAACAGAAAGGCTGGTGAGGTAACCAGCTCTACCATAGCAGGGCCTTGGGGGACACAATAGACAGGGCACTTCCCCAGAACTGTCATTCCAGGCAGCCTCTAACCCTTGAGGAACAGAGTTTGGCTCTAACTGCCCCTAATTGTGCCTCCCTCCAACAATTCAGAACTCATTTGCACTCTGTGCTTGTGCTTGTCAGGTCTTGAGGGAGTGGAGGCCTTGGGCTGCCCAAGTCCAAGTTGGAAAGTAGAAGCCACCACGCTGCCTGCTGGGTCAGGCTAGGGTGGGGTCGGTCATCAAGGGTGGTATCCAGGACTGTGGGTGGCCCATTAGGATCTGTGGGAGGGCTCTGCCTTGGGAAACCCACTCTTGCTCCTTTGCTGGCTCCAGCAGGACCAGGCTGGGCCCACATCCCAGGAAAGTGGGAGCTGGCACACTGTCTCTGTGGCTTCCTATCCCTGGCTATCACTAGCTTTGAGTCCCTCCACCGTGAGGAGAAAAGGAGAAGGGGCTGAGCCAGTAGTCAGTTCTTGCTCTGGTGTTCTCTATGGTACCCACACTTTTGGACAAGCATGTTTTGAGTTCCAGATCTTTCTCCCATACAGGGCCAGACATCCCACCACTCAGGGATTTGAACTTCTGTCTCCTCACACGCTTCCCTTCTGAGCTTCTGATCTCTGAGGAAATGATGACAGCTCAAGCCACAAACCTTGATTGGTGTATTCTGTACATCTGTGCAGCCTTTGCTGATCAGGCCTAAAGCTGCAGCTGGGACCAGAGCCCAGGGAGGCTGAGGTGAGGAGTTCTCAGAGCTGCAGGGGAGAGAAAGATGGCTTCTGTGGGGACATCAGAGGAGCCAGAGACACACTTTGCAGGTGCCACAGCTGTGCTGGGAGTCTGCCCAGGTCCTAGGATGCTGGCTTCGGGATTTGGGCTTGATCTCCTGGGTTTATTTTAAACCCTGCTACCTGCTGAGGCAGCAAATGAAAGTCGCACAAGTCTCAGTTGGTAGCTAAGGAAACCATCACCTCAGCCACCCACCTGCCCATCTGCCACACTCAAATCTTCTGTCTGACACCTCTAACCACTTCACTTTCCGGCTATCACCTCTCACCACAAAGCCTTGTGGCCTGCCCCCCCCCAAAGGGTCCCCCAACAGGCCCTGACTAGTCATAGCCGGTTTCTATCAACTATGCTGGGATCCTGCTGGGTCCTGGAGCCTCAGACTGCATCCACCTTTTTTTCTCTCTCTACTGTCTCAGGGCAGAGCCTAGGGTGATCCTACAGCACATCTTGGTACCTGGGGCAAACTTTGGTCATATAAGAACGGTAGTAGATCATATGAGTTACCTTTCTTGTTTCTGTGTCAGAAAAAGTGAGGAAAGTAACTTAAGGGCCAGCGAGACTCTCATCAGGCAAAGGTGCTTGCTGCCATGCGTGATCCCTGGAGTTTGATCCCTGAGACCCACATGCCAGATAGAAAAAAGCGATTCACACAAATTATCCTCTGACCTACACATGCATGGTGGGAAGTGCACATGTATGCACACACGCACATGCACACACACACACGCCATATAAACAATGCGATTCAAAAGTACTTTAAATCAACTTACAAGAGGAAGGAAGGGTGTGTTCTGGCTCACAGTTTGGGCATGCAACCCATCGGGGTGCAAAAGTCACAGGGCAGGAGTTGGGGGCAGCTGACCACATTGCAGCTGCAGTCAGGAAGTAGAGGGAGGTGGAAACCGGCACTCAGCTGACTTTCTCCTTTGTGTTCAGAGAGCCCAGCTGGTGACTGGATGCTGCCCACACTTTGGGTGGGTCTTCACACCCCAGTTAACATAATCCTTTGTCCTGCGGCCCAGAGCTCTGTTTCCATGGTGATTCCTAATCACATCAACTTTACAATCAATATTAGCCATCAGGAGTGTTGCCAACCCTCAGCCCCGCCTCTAAGGACCCCTGAGAGGTCGCTTGCATTGTCCCCACCCTTGAATATCAGCATTCTGCAGCAATGTGTCCAGGCTGGGTACTCCACTTGAACCCTAGCCTCCTCACTGCTGGGGATGTGGGTTAACGTCTGAGACCACTTGACCACCAGTGAAAAAAGTCTTAGCCCCTGTAAGAGGGTGGGTCTCGTCTAACCAACTGAAAGACTTACAAACGAAATGAATGCTTTCTCTGAAGGTGAGTAATTTCTACCTGCAACACGAGCTGTGGTCTGTGGGCCCTGCAGACGGCAGATTTGCTGGTCTGACCTTCAGTTAGTCGGCTCTTTCACACCATCCCTTGCGGGTCCTCCTGCTTCATTGACTATTCTACCTTAGCAGCTCCTGTGCCAATATCCGTGGAGGGCAGCCCATTTCTGAGCACAACTTCTTAATCTCTAGACCAGGGTGACTTCAACTTTTTCCACACGGACCTCTGTTCACTCAAGAAATGTTTGCGCAACCCCAGGAGTATGTATATCAGATTACATAAATGATATGTAATCAGTATTATTTTAAAATACTTCTTTGGTGTGCAGATAATTTTATCATTTATTAAAGACTAGCAAGCTGGTATGCTAGTGAGGTGGGCGTGTTTTGTTTACATAAATGGTTAAACCTCCACCCAGTGTTTGATGCTTCAGGTCACAGCGCATCATCAATATTGCTCAGAGTTGATCAATATTTTGATTATAGTCATCAGTGGTGAGAATGTCACTTCACATAAATACCTACTTACAAAATGGCAGAAATATGTTTAGGGCCATTTCAGAAATCTTTAGAAATTCTATCTTAATTCAATGCCAAAATTCATTCAGGTTTTTTTATTTGTTTATTTATTTATTTTTTAATGAAACTGGAGTCAGCAATGCAAACAGCATTTTTTTTTGTTTCAGTTTGGTTTTTTTGGTTTTTTGTTTGTTTGTTTGTTTGTTTGTTTTGGTTTTTGGAGACAGGGCTTCTCTGTGGCTTTGGAGCCTATCCTGGCACTAGCTCTTGTAGACCAGGCTGGCCTCGAACTCACAGAGATTCGCCTGCCTCTGCCTCCCAAGTGCTGGGATTAAAGGCGTGTGCCACCACCGCCCGGCTGCAAACAGCAGTTTTAAAAAACCAATACCATCGAAAAATATACTAGTTTGATACTTACAAGCAGAGGGACGGTGGTAGGGAAATAGTAAAGGTGTTTGTTTTCTGTAATTAATCTGCCAGGTTTCTAGAAAAGCAGAAAACTTCCGTGTGCAGTAGAATTGGGCACTTACCGTACACAGCCATCTGGATCTGGAGCTGAGGTATGGCAGGGTATGATTTGCATATCTGTCTGATATGTCTGATGCCATGCCCAGCTTTCCTATATGAGTTCTGAGGATGCATTCGGATCCATAGCACGGTGGCATGTTCAGTGTATAGTACTGTATGCTAGAATGAGGCCGCAGTGAAGACTCCCAATATGATGCAGGTGAATGCTGCCAGGAACATGCGAGATTCATTCTGAGTTTGATTTGGGGGTTAATTTTGGGCTGTTGAGTATTTGGAAACTTTTGACTGTTGCCAAAATTCATGTTAACTCTACATCCAGTTACACAGATCCATGGGGAGATGGCTCCGTCAGTTGTGTTTACAGTACAAGTCTGAGGATCTGAGCTTAAGGTCCCAGAACCTTTGTGTTAGGTGTGCCTGAAACCTCAGTGCAGGAGAGATGGACACAGAGGGGCTCTACGCAGTTGGTCTAGCCAAATTGGTAAGTCCCGGGCTCAGTGAGAGACACTGTCGCAGAAAATGAGGATGGTGAGTGGGAGGATGGCTTGGTAATTAAAGCACATGCTATGCAAGAAAGAGAAGTGGAGGTCTCGAGCCCAGAACCAGGTAAGTGCTGGTGGGCACGGCTGTTCCTCTGTAACACCAGCCCCAGAAGACAGAGGTAGGATCACCAGAGCAACCAGCTAGTGAGACGAGCCATACCAGTGAATTCAGGGTTTGACCAAGAGACCCTGCCTCAGAAGAACAAGGTGGGAAAGTAATTGGGGAAGATTCCCCAAATCAGCCATTGACCTCCACATGCACACTAACACAGTGCATAAATGCACATGTGCATGCATATCTGCACACACACATGCACGCACACACACACACACACACACACAGTCTGGGCCACCCTGTTGTGAGGTCACCCCCCAATAGACTTTTACCAGCTCTGCTCTGTGAGGACCTGCGGCCTGAATGTTACCATTTTCAGACAAAGTTCTCAAGCACTGGAACTATAAGCCATTGCTTATTCATCATTTTAATACCACAGGACTCAGGAAGAGTCTCCTGATGGAAAGCACAGGACTGAGGTTTCCCATGTTTTCAGAGCTGGAAGAAAGTGCAGGACTGAAGCTGGAGTGGGCACAAGGCTGATGGGACAGCTCAGTGGGCAGAGGTCTAAAAGAACAAGATGCCACGAGAAAGGAGCCGCCAGCAGCTGAGAGAGCGTCTAAGGACTCAGATTATCACGGATGGAAATCATAATGACGATTCGTAGTCTGGAGACAAGAAAGCCCTCCTTTTGCAATACAAGAGAAAGTCAGCATCACTTTAGGGTTCAGCATCATGAACAGCTGAAATACCAGAAGATGAAGATGAAGAAGATGGTGGAAAGAGAGTTAGCATAGAAATAATCACAGTTGAGCATCCCCAGAGCCAAACTTAAGTGCTGAGTCTTTACACTGCAGAGCTAAGTCACCAAGTAGACAGGAAAATGGGAGATTTCAAAACATACTTGGAAGAAATCCCTACACATTTCTAGAAAAAACAATATAACTTCATGTGTGTGTGTGTGTGTGTGTGTGTGTGTGAGAGAGAGAGAGAGAGAGAGAGAGAAATGGGGGGGAGAGAGAGAAAAATATGTTTGCATGCACCCATGCATGCATGTGTATTGGCCAGAAACTGACATCATGTATATTCTTTTACTATGTCCACCTTATTTTGGGGGACAGAGTCTCACTGAACCTTGAGCCCACTGACTGGCTGGACTGTGAGCCCCAGGGATTCTCCTGTCTCCATCGCCCAGCACTGATATTACATGCACATGATGCCATGCCCAACTTGCCCATCTGAGTTCTGAGGATGCATTCAGATCCTTTCATTTGCACAGCAAGCATCTACCTCCAGAGCCATCTCGGCGTCCCACCCTAACTTCTTTGACTAATCAACTTGCAGATGCCAAAAGTGCATCCCAGTACTCACTAGAAGCAATGGAGGCCAGATAACAACAGTCAGCGTTTCCACGGTACTGACTGTGAACTAACTGATTAACTAACTCATGCGCACCGTTAGCATGGATACTGGTTGGTTAATCATCACCTCCATGATTAACTATGAGCTAGGTGCTACTGTTCTCTCAGCTTAACGATGAGAAAACAGAGGCACAGATCCAGAGTCTTGCTGGATTGGATAAATGCAGAATTAAAAGTTGAACCATGGACTGTGAAGATTCCTCAATCAGTAAATTACTTGCCTAAGCATTCAATCCTCAGCAACACACACACACACACACACACACACACACACACTCTGAACCCTGGCAGTCTCATGCCAAACATAGGACTTTGAATCTCTTCACTACACTCCATCTCTACCAGATAAGTTCAAATAGTTTTAAACCTGGAATTCTATATCCAGTCAAACTGTCAATCGAGAGAAGGAAAAGAGAAATCACATTTAGGGAAAGACTGACATTTACTTCCTGTGCCTCCTCTTTGAGAAATTATTTGAATATATATTTCAGCACAATTGACTTGGAAACCACAAAGACTGTAGTCAAGGGGAATTTAAAAAAATTAATTAGGGTTCTAATGTAAGGAAGCCCAGAGTGCTCCATGTGGGGCTGGCCTAGGAAAGGAGAATGGAGAATCAGAGACCCAAGTAGGATTACACTGGGCAGAAGAAAGACTGATCCCAAGGAGTACAGGAAAGGGGCTGGAGGACTAGGAGTCACGAAGAGGTGTGTGTTTGCCGCAGGGAGAGCAGGTGTAGCACATCAATGGCTGTTACAGTTGTGAGAGCCCAAGATTCTGATGTACTTTCTAACAGTGCGGTAGTCAGGCAATAGCGTTTCAAAGAAACATAAAAATAGTGTTTCAAAGAGCTAGAAGGAAGGGACTTTGATAGGTTTTCAACAAAAAGAATTGTCAAATGTTTGAGGAAATAGGATTAACCCTATTTAGGGCTTGGAAGCCATGTGGTGCTCATGAGCACCCAGGACTGTTTTGCTTTTATGCACCAATTAAAAACAATATCCATGCATACATATGAATAATTTATATATTTGTATATGTAATTTGTTTTATATGCTTGCATGCACATACACACCAGCAACAGCAATTTCACTTTTCTTCTGTTTTCATCTCCCGGGTCTGTATCTCTGGAAAGGTGATCTGCTTTTAAAGACCTATGACACTAGGTTTGATTTATTAGTAAAGCACGAATAATTTGGGCTATCACTAGGTAAAGGTGCTTGCCACTAAGCCTGATGGCCAAGGTTTGATCTCCAAATTCTTTTAGTAGAAGGAGAGAACCTACTCCTGCACGTTGCCCCGTCCTCTGCCTGCACAGCACTACACACACACACACACACACACAATGTAAAAATGGTTCTGAGAATGACCTGCTATCTAAAGGACCTTACTCATGTCCCCAGAGTTTCCTCCACATTCTGGGCTTTAGGGTGTAAGGTGGGCATTGAGGCCATTTTAGCTCTTCGGGCTTCAACTTAGGGTTCCCTTTGGCTCAGACTCAATTACTTCCAACATCAGAGATGGTGAACTCACTCCTCTCAGGAAACCCTTCCCCTCGGAGACCGCAGAGACAGAGGCAAGGGGTTTGCTAAGAACTGCCCCATGGTCTGTACTCTGAGTCCTGCAGACAGACTTGAATTCCAGTCATAGGCCTAGCGGTGAGGGAAACACAGGAAAGTGGACAGGCTGGAAGGGTACTGGGTAGAGGTGGGCGTCGGGACCTAAAGTAATTCAAAGGAACATCAATACCGTGGACTCTAGCGGACCGTTCACTCGCCTCTGCCAATGCCTAATGGGTTTCTTTCTCTTGGGGTTTCATTGAACTGACCCTTCCTTCCTAGGAGCAGTGGCCTCACTTGGCAGATGAGGAAAATGGAACTTCATAGGCTTACAAAGTTTCCCAGTGGCAGTGGCTTTTAGATGCCCTGGCCTAGACAGAGGTCTCTGCCTTTATTCTTCACTTGTTATAGAATGTGTCAGCCATCAGTACGGTGAGCAGGATCCTCATTCAAACTGCGGCCCCTCCCCTAACCCTGCATACCCATGACTCACCCTCCATGAGAGAGAGCTTCTGTGTATCATAAAAGGCAATGTGGTCACGGTGAGGAGAAGAGACACAAATGACTCTGAGACTATCCTTCCCAATCTACCCCAGTAGCAGTCACCAAAAAGAAGGGTAGTCCGGCAGTAACTACCTCAAGGTCTGTGCCTCGGCTTTGCCACCCCAAGCCTCTGAAGCTACTGCTAGCCTCGCTACCTCAGTGCACCACCGTGGGAATACCTGCTGGCATCTCACCAGCCTCTGCGTGCTGCACAGCTGCTCACACATTCAGCATTCACTGTGCGCTCCTGGGAAGTAGGTGCAGTCAGTCGGCATCCTGCTTTGAAAAGCAAGGAGACTGAGCGCAGCCTGTACGGCCACAGAATTCGGAAGCTAAACAGATCCAAGCCAAAAAAAGTGGAGCCAGGAAGATGGTACAGCAGATAAAGTGCGTCTGGGCAAGCCTGAGAACCCCAGTTCTCTCCCCAGAAACCCATGCAAAAACAAAAATGCCAGGCATGGTGGAGTGTACTTGTAATCCAGGGCAAGGGAGTTTGAGACAGGTGAATCCCTGGGGTTTTCTGGCGGGCAGCCTAGCCTAATCAGCCAGCTCCAGATCAATGAAGAGGCCCTGGCTCAACAAACAAACAAAACACAAAAAATAGACAAGTCAGGATGGGTGGTGCCTGAAGAATGACTCCCTCCCCTATGCTTCTTCTCTCTTCTGCCCCCGACTCTGTAACATAAAGGAGTGTCAGGTGCCTGGGATAAAGCCCAGTTCAACCACATAGCCTCAGCTCCAGTAGTGATAAACTTTGCTTTGTGACCCTCCAGCCCCATTCCCAGAAAGACACTGTGACGTTGCCAACATCTCTCTCCCCAGATGATCAGGTGACAGCAAGGAGGAACAAATGAATCCTTCCACCTCAGAGAAGCATCTTTAGTGGCTAAAGAGAAGCCATTCTGTTGACCTCACTGAAAAGTTTCTGCACCCTGATAAGCCCCTTGGCCGACACAATAATTCATATCAGACCAAATCAAACCAAATTAGAAAAAAGCCCAGGTTTAATGGACACCAGTGCTCCCCAATGGCTTTCCAGCCCCCCAGAGAGAAGCCGGGCAAGGAAGACAGGAAAAACTTGAGTTTGTTCTCTGGGGGGCAGTTTAAATACCCTATGGGAGTGGTCTTGAGCATCTCTGGGGAGGGGTCATTGTTTGGCGGCTTTTCTCGGGGGTGGAGTCTGGACTGAGGCAACTCCCAGGGGAGGGGCTTCAGATGGAACTTCCACCCAAACATCCTCTCCCGGGCCTTTCTAAAGCCCTAGACATAAATCCACGGTTCTTAAGCTCAGGCTCACATTCAGATGCTCCGGGGAACTTTCCAGAACTACCAACCTTAGTGCTCTACTCCCAGGTCTCTTACTGAATTAGGGATGGGGTGGAGTCTGGGTATGGGTGCATTAGGAGTGTGCCAGGGAGCTCCAGGGGCATGCCAGGCCAGGATGCCCTGAAGACACCATTGCATGCCACATTCAGAGTAACCCTGCGTGAGAGAGGATGGAATGAGGCTGGCCTGGGGCTCTTCTAGTGTTGGCAGAATAGTGATGGTGCTTAGTTCCTGCCTGCGGCTATGGGAGAGCCTTGTGAGGGAGCATTAGGACCACCCTGTGCAACCAGAAGCATAGCCGAGGGCTGTGCCTGGCAGACCCTAGTCTGCGATGACCCCAAACGCAGCAAGCTCAGTGCAGCAAGGAACCACAGACCCACAGACCCCACTACATCTTGACTCCATCAAGCTGAGAAAAGGGAATGGAAGGAAACAGAAAGCAATGTTAGCAGCAGACATGTTTGCTGGTGCGTGATGTCCCCGGACCTTTCTGCATTCTCCAAGTGTCTCCCGGTGAATGACACTTGCAATCACAGCCTTTCAAGTTGTTGAAATTAACAGTGCCACCATTTTCTGGAGAAGCAGACTGAGTCCCAGAGAATCTGAAGAGGGTGAGTGATGGAATCAGGACCACTTCTGTCTCCCAAGTTCCATAAAATACTTGAGGCTTCTCAGGAGATAAGGCAGTCTTGGCCTCTGCCTACAGAATGGAGCTATGGGAGTGGGCAGAGGAAATGTCCCAGAGGAATAAGAATTGTTTTAGTTGGATTGTCTGTCCTCTTATAGGGTAACCAGGACATAAAAGCAAATGGAAGTGAAGTAACCCCAAATCTCATCACCCAGATGTAAACAGCAGGGGTTTGGGGGACTATTCGTGCAGCATAACCTTTGTCCATCACCATTCATACAGGTCCAGGTAAGTGTGATTTTCCATCCATGCATCGTTGCTTGGCCACCTTCCTTTCTACTTAATAATGTATTAAGGAGCCACATGTCAGGCCATGTATGGCAGCCTAGTGTCCTGAAGATGGACCACACAGTCAGCAGACTTCTGTTGTCACCGCTTTTTTGAAAGGCTTATTCTTTCTATCTATCTATCTATCTATCTATCTATCTATCTATCTATCTATCTATGTGCGTGTGTGCAAGTGTGCGCACACGCGCGCGCACACACACACACACACACACACACACACTGACGAGTGTAGATGCCCTCAGAGGCAAAAAGAGGATATCAATTATTCTGGAGCCAGAGGAATAGGAGATTGTGAGCTGCCAGATAAGGGTGCTGGGAATTGAACTCTAGTCCTTTGGAAGAACAGCGTGGCGGTTTGAAAGAAGCGACCCCCATAGGGAGTGGCACTATTAGGAGTTGCGGTTTTCTTAGAGGAAGTGTGTCACTGTGGGGTTGGCCCCCAGTATCACAGTTGCTTCTTCTCCCTGCAGATCAAGATGTCGAACTCTTAGCTTCTTCTCCAGCACCATGTCTGCCTGCATGCTGCCATATTTTCCCACCAAGATGACAATGAACTGGACCTCTGAAACTATAAGCCAGCCCCAGTGAAATGTTTTTCTTTATAAGAGTTGCCTTGGTCTCTTCACAGCAATAGAAACCCTAACGAAGAGAGATAGTTTGGGCTCTTAACCACTGAGCCATCTCTCCAGCCTCCTAACCAAGTGGAGAATGAAGATTTAAATACAGTCCTTTGAGAAGCTTAGGAGTAAATATGAGGGGGTTATAAGATAAACAGTGGTAAATGTGAATGTGTCCTTGTGTGAATGTGTGTGTGTGTGTGAATGTGGGTCTTCATGGGTTGACATTGACATAAATACTTTCATTTAACACCACAGAGATCTTGTCCCTCTCTCTTATTCTTGGTCTCTGTTTCAGTCTCTCTGTGTCTTTGATTCTTTGTGTATTTCTTTCTCCCTCCCTCCCTCCTTCCCTGTCTCCCCTCCCCACTTTTTCAAACACACACCCCATTTGCTGACAAGTATTGCAAACCCCCTTTAGCAGAGCTGGTCATAGCTGGACGGTGAGACCACACAGCCAACAGCCAAGGTTGGATGCTGGCCTGACTGTCTCAGGTTTGCTGAGTCCCCGGTTTGCTCTCAGCATCCACCTCCTGTGAACAACGACTGTATGCACATACTGTAGCGTGCACATGCACTGGCCAATTTCACTCTCCCTTCCTCTGCTCCCAGGGTGCTGGGGCAGGAATAGAAGCTGCATGTCCAGAGGTAGGCATAATTGAATAGCTGAAGGCATTACCTCCTTGATTAAACTGGTTGTTCATTTGAAGGGCCAATTAACCCAGCTAATACTCCAGGCCAGCCCAGCAGGTCCAACCCATCAAAGGATATATTAAGCCAATAATGAAGTGGCTGCATTACCCTTACTGAGGAGAATGGAGCTCTGCCTTATCCCAGGTCAGGCTGGGGTCATGGACACTTCCTAGCAATGAGACTCGAGTCTACTCAGCTGGTGTAAACTTCTCTGAGCTTGATTTTAAGGATGAATGTGTTGCTGCATCCTAGGAAGAGCTCTCTCAGGGATGACATGGCTTCTTCCTATGGTGGTTTCCCACACCTATGTAAGCCTCTTGCAATGCCCCAGCCGCTTTGTGGCAGCGGAGGGCTGTTGCCGGCTCTGCCCTTCCTCTGGATCTTTCGCTTTCTCACAGCGTCCTTACTTATGGTTTGAATCAGTTGGGTTGATTCCAAAGCACACTCGGATAGAGTCTGGGGCCACACTCTGGCAGAGGGGGCTCAGTCCCCCCATGCCACCCAGAGAGGCTTTATAAAGCTATCCTCTGGAGTCTGAACTCCTTTGGAATGTTCTGGGTCAAGAAAGCACAGCCCCAGGCTGGGTTTGAGTTTAGCTCCATATGCTGGTTGTGTGGCTTTGAAGCAAGGAAAACATCCCTCCTCTAGGGCCTCATTGATTTCTCTACAGAACTGAGATTAAAAGGCCCTGTGTGTTCTTCACATGGGTGGTAGGAACATAAAAATAAACACTTTTCCTAAAAAGCTCTGTAAATACCAATGTTCTAGGCACTGTAGCCCACTTTCCCCATCCTTGAGCGAGTGGCCTCCTTTTGATGTGAGCGGCAAATCTCAGATAAGGGCCATCTTCAAAGACTTATTTGTCACATACTGTAGGCCCCTCTGAGGAACCCCGACAGCCTCGTGTATGCCTGTGTGACAGGCCTCTCTGGGGAGGAAGGGAAGCCAGGTTTAGCTAGCTGACTGAGGTCACACAGCTCTGGTTCAGAGTCATGTCTGACACCAATGGCTGCCAGCTGTGCTGGATCTGATGCAAGGCCAGGTCTTTTCTGAGTTTTTTATTGCTGGTCCATTCGTTAGAAGGACACCAGACAGGGGTGACATTTCTTCCATGTGTAAGTCTCCAGTGGCCCTGACTGGAACAGCTTTTGAGCGTCAGAGAGAAGCCGAGTTCCCCCATATGACTCACGGCAGAGGGTCATAAAGCCCTTGTCCTGCATCTCCCATGGGTTGCTTTCCTGTTAATGGTTCTGTTCGACAAGGCTTGTTTTACAGGGACCGTCTCAGAAGACTGCAGAGCCCTCTGCTGCAAACTAGCTCTTGGCCTTGAAGTTGCTCACAGTGGGCTTCCCGGAAGACAAACATTGTTAGCCTTCTTTCTGATGGCTTTAACTTTAAAATCCCTCCCTCCCTCCCTCTCCCTCTCTCTCTCTCTCTCTAAAACAGTGTTAATCTTCTGATGGCTTTAATTTTAAAAGATCTCTCTCTCTCCCTCTTTTTTTTAAACTTCTGTGTATATGGGTCTATGCACACATGTATGCAGGTGCTCTCCAAAAGTCCAGAAGAAGGGGTCAGATCCCCTGAAGTTAGGGTTACAGGCCATTGTGAGCCGCCAGATGTGGGTGCTGGGAACTGAACTCAGGTCCTCTGCAAGAGCAGTATAGGCTCTTAACAGCTGAGCTGGCTCTCCAGCCCTTGGCTTTGACCTCTAAACCTGTTCTATCTAGGAGCTCTAGAACTTTTTTTGACTTTTAGGTCCCTGGTGGTTCCTTTCTCATGGCAAATGAAGGGAACCTCCTGTGCCTGCTCTGTGTCACCTGCTGATGTCATTCCCGGTGCCAAACACCTTACCTGCTGGTCTCCCAGGAAATACAACATTTTGGGGCAAGGCCACAGGGGAAAAAATAAGTTGTTTAATTAAACCTTAGATGCCAAAGTTAAAAATACACAGCTCCAAATAATTGTTACCCATTCCTCAGTAAAATTTAAAGTCTGCATCTCTGGCATCTTATGCAGACAGACAGACAGACAGACACACAGACACACAGACACACAGACACACACACGCACGCACGCACACACACACACACAGCAAGGTGTATGTGGGTTATAGGAGCCTATGAATATATATATATATATTTATATATATGCAAGTTCTGTACGCACTAGAAGAAGTGTGCATATGTCTTAGCATGAATGTTCAAGTGGATCCAAACATATGTACACCTCTGTCTGCTAATGTGGCAGGGCAAATTCACAGAGATGTGTGTCTGAGGATATGGGTGCATCCTTGTGGAAGGGGCCCATGCTGTCCCACCAGTTGGGTGAAACAGGAGCTCTATGGGGTGGGGGCTAGAGTGTTGGGCCATGTAAGCAAGTTCCTGGGAGAACCACTCACAAGTTGCACTGATTTAGAAGAGAGCTTCCTTTTCCAGCAGGATCTATAGACTGACTGACAAAGCTTGTTTTCAAGGGGCAAGGATGGCTATTTTATGATGAGGTAAAAGCTGATCTTCATTTATTTCTATTAAAGGCTTTACAAATGATGTATTGATTATAACGAATAGAAGGGAAAACCACCCTACCATCTCATGTCAACTGTAAATCATCTGATATTAAGGATTAGGATATCCTGAGCAAGAATTGTGGTTTAAAAATGTAGAAATAAATTTTTCAATACTGAAGAATCAATAAACTACACTCAGGTTGAGATGCGAAGCTGTATGTAAAAGTGAAATTGGGATCATAGATGTATAAGAGCTGTGTGTTTATTAGTGTGTGTGTGTGGTCGCTGTTATATGTGTCCAGTAAAGCATGTCTGTGTGTCAGTAAGAAAGTATGTGTATCTATGTATCATCTATATGTGTATGTATGTATACATGTGCATGCTAAATTTTCTTTGTGTTTGTTAAAGTGTGTGTCTGTCTCTGTGTGCATGTGAGTGTGTATATGTATCTATATTATCTAACTGTGTGCATGAGAGTGTTTGTGTAACCTTGGACACACACACACACATCTGGGCTTCATTGTAACTTCTGGTGTCCTCCTCTCCTTCCCCTCCCCCTCCCCCTTCCTCTTCCTTCTCCTCCTCCCTCCTCTGAAAGTTCCCTACTAACATCTCAGGCTCTCTCCCCTAAGACTCCCTCAAGTTCACTCTTCCCTGCTGACCACACAGTGTTCTAGACTCACAAGCAAATCTAGAAGAGTCACCTCTGCCATGTCCTCAGCCGTCTCTGGCCCTTATGACTGTAACTTTGAGACAGTCCCTTCTCCTGGACTCCAGACAGAAAAATTAGGCCACAGGAGACTCCTCTAACTTAGTTATCTGCAACCTGAAGGTGCCCTGCTCCTAGTGAGCTGGTGAGTTGGTGAGCTAGTGGGAGCTAGAAAGTGCTCTGTGAGCCCAGAGATGCTCAAACAAACTCCTCCAGATTAAATACCTGGGGGGGAAACATGGTAGTGTCCCAGTGTTCAGCACAGAGCTTAGCAGGGAAAATATTTCAGGGGTGTGTGTGTGTGTGTGTGTGTGTGTGTGTGTAAAGAGGGCTGTGTGGAACAGGCAAGTCTAAGGCATCAGAGTCTGCCCTTGGAGTCTCCCCACCCCACGTCCCCTCCACCACCACATACACCTTGGCTACACCACACTGTTGCTTGTGAGGACTTAGGGGTCACAGTGCACAGTTCTCCAGAGCTAATGACGAGACTGCAGCAAACCACCTGCATTTACAGTGCCCCCAGAGGTCCTTGGGTGTGGTGCAAAGCCAGATGAACACCTCTGCCTTGGAGGCCACTCACCCTGCAGCTGTCTTGACAGAAAAGCTCTCCCAGAAGGCAGCTCTGGGGTCTTCTGCCTTGCCTGCTGCTGAGCCTCTTATAGATTGTAGTGCTGCACGTCCCCAGTGCCTCTGGTTCTGGAGGACTGGGGCTGGGCTTGGAAGTCCAGGCACTGGCCCTGATGCAGTTGGTGCTTGGCCTTGGATGAACCCAACCCCAGGAGGCTACAGCAACAGCCTTGCCTACATGTGCAGGGCTTCCCAAGGCCCAGCCACAAACTGCTCAAATAACCATGGTCCATACGAAAAATCCCCAGCTTTCCGTGGGACAACCTCATCTTTCAGGTTGACTCTAAGACCCAATCTAGAAGTCAGGGCTGGTGGTGTGGGCCTGTAATCCCAGCTGCTTCAGGGGCTTGAGACAGAAGGATCCTGAGTTCAAGGTCTGCCTGGGCTACAGAGAAGCTCAGACAAGTCAACTTTGACACTGTCTCAAAATAAAAGCAATAAAAAAGGGCTTAGGTTGTAACCCACTGGTAGAATACTTGCCTAGGACAAGCAAGGTGTGGGAGAAAAGTGAAGGATGGAGGGAGAGAAAGAGGAAAGAAAGGAAAGAGGGAAAGAGGGAGGAAAGAAAGGAGGGAGAGAGGGAGGGAAGAAGGACAAAAAGGGAAGGAAGGGAGGGAAAAAGAGGAGGGAGGAGGAGGAAGTAGGAAGGAAGGAAGGACCTGATTGTGTTCTTTCTTCACCCGAGGCTTCTCGTTGCCTTTATCACAGCTCCCCAGGGCTACACGGGAGACGTCCAAGCCAGGCTAGGCCAGCCACTCCTGCCCGCAGCCTCCACTGTGAACCTCTGGAGGAGAGTCCCTTCTGAGGCGCTCTTACTGCTCCCATCTACTCCCTCCCCCCGCCCAGCTGAACAGTTCGCTCCTCATGGTTCTGGCCTCTCAGAAGCCCAGGTCCTCCACCATTGCCCTCTTCTCAGGGTGCAGCAGCTGAACTGGTCTGGCTCGCCCTTGGGCGCTGTAACCTGCGTGTCTACCTGGGGCTGGCTATGTAATAGGTGCTCAATAAATATTTGCCGAGTAAATGAGACACCACACACTTTCCCAGCCTCGGGAATTCTATTTAAGTCTTCATGATCAGTGAGTCAGCAGGCTGGGTCAGGGCTAGTGGTCTGTAATTGAGATTGGACAGAAAAGGCAAGGCAGTCCTTCACTCCCGTAGCATGTGTGTAACACGTGTGTAGCATATGCCTGTCTGTTCAGTGCTAGTACTGTGGGAAAGTCAAAGGTTACCTTGATTTTGAACTTGGAGCCATGTTGGCCTGTAGCCCTTATTAACATCTTGGCGTGACTCCTAATAACCTGGTTCTTTTCCTACTAAGGCCCCCTGCAGAGGTCCATTCAAGATGGGACAGGCTAGAAACTCAAGTGGCCAGCCATAGAAAATGGGACAAGGACCCTCAATTGCTGAGGTTTGGCTAGGAAATGGTCATAAAGAGCCTGGCTCCTCAATCTAACCACAATGTCCCATCCGTGAGCTGGCCCTCACCAACTGGTGACCTTGGGCCAGTTCCTTCTTGTCCTCGGGTATAAGAGGGCAAGGCTGATGAGTCTTGGGGCAGGGGTGTTCGGAATGGCAGAGCCAGCTGGTGACACAATGTTCTCTGCCTTCTCTTCCTGAGGGAGACTTTCTCTAAGTTCCCATCTCCATTCCCTTGGTTCCTACAAGCACCCAGCACAGGGCAGATATACAGGGCTTCATAACATCAGGTGGTCCATCATGAGCCCAGAAATGCACACTGAGGAGGGATGCAATAGCTCCCCTTCCTCCCACGAATCTGCTAGCCTGAGGCACAGCACGCTGGAGTCTACCTCTAGACCTGGGGGTATGTGCATCCCCAGTCCTACCAGCAAGCGCATGGCAGAGGGGCTGGGATCTGTGCTGTTTGCCCTTCCTGGTCACATGTGAGAGGAGTGTAGCCAGCAGCGCTGGTGCTGAGGGAGGTGCAGGCTGGCAGCACGCAGCAGGCGTTCCTTCCCAGAGAAAGGGAACAAGCTGTTCTTTCCCTACCTACCTTAACAGCCGCTCCTTCAATTGAGCTGTTCCCAGGCTTTCGCCCTAAGCTATGAGGAGTAGATTGGATGAAAATTATCAAGCCTCCTCGTCTAGAATAAATATTCTTGAAATGGAGCAAGTTATAAATAAGCAAGCAGCAATATCCTGTGTTATGAATATATAATTTCCATCTTTAATAGCTGACTAGGCCTCAGGGACTGTCTGAAAATGGCCTGTCTGGCCCTGATATTTTATATTTTAAAAAGGCTCCCTAACTTTTGTTTCTTAGCCCTTGGACAAAGATGTCTCTAGGGAAATGATGAGAGTTCCAAGTCTCTGTGAGGCCGTGTGCAAGGGCAGGTACTTTTTTTACTCTCTGAAGATTCCAGAAGCTGCAGAGTTCATATGGAATTGGAGTCAGGACTTGCCCAACCCTTCCTTCCACAGACTATACACCAGAAGCCAGAGAGGCAGAGTGACCACGGCTGTCCCTCCCTGAAGCCCCTGGCTTGAATAAGCCCAGAGACAGTATGCTTAGTCATCTTACCTTCCAAAGACAGTGAATCTTTCCCAACCTCCAAAGATGTTGCCAGCCCAAGGTGCTTGTTCAACTGCCCACCAAGTGTTAAGCAGTTTGTGACACTTAGAAAAACGCTATGCACTGACGGAGCTGAGGGAAAAGGCACATTGCTGTAGTCCCCACACTCAGGATGCAGAGTCATGAGGTCAAGAGTTTGAGGCTAGCCTGCTCTACATAGGGTGATTCTGTCCCCCTCCTCAAAAAAAAAAAAAAACCCCGGCCAGGTGGAGAAAGTAAGAAAGGCAGTCTGGGGATGTAGCTCAGTGGGTAGAGCGCTCGTTTAGCATGCACAAGGCTTCCTGGGTTCAATCACCAATGCTTCATAAACCTGGCATGTTGAGGCTCACCTGTGATCTCAGCCCTTGGGAGGTAGAAGCTGGAGTATCAGAAAGTCAAGGTCATCTTTGGGTTTAGGTAAATTCCAGGTCAGCCTGGGACACATGGGATCCCATCTCAGGAAGGGACGGAGGGAGGGAGTGAACACTGTCTCAAGCTTTAGCACAGCCGTAGAAGATGGCTCTGCCCCCATTTTAAAGATGAGAACAGTGACTTTTGCTGAGGCGATTAGATAATGTGCCCACAGAGGGAGGAGAGTCAGAGTAAAGACCCTCTCAGGGGAAGCCTCTTTTCGGGGCTCCTTGTTGCTTTCTTGAAGGATGACCCGCTTTCCTAGGATCAGAGTAAGTTGGCAAGCAAATGAGTTCAGCCGCAGGTCTCCCGATGATGGGTGGTGTGGGGGTGTTATTGCCTGTGCAGTGTGCATGTTAAAATGTAAATGTCCTCTCCTGCAATTCCCAAGGTACACTCGTAATTATGAACCAGCGTCTGAGGTTCTGATTTTGATGGCATTAGCTTTAATGGCCTTCTTTTTTTTTTTGAAGCCGTTTAATTACTAATCAGCGCTGCCTTGCAAGCTAATGTGGTCCACGTGCTTTTCTTCTGGGAGGAGGACTCCCTAGGCAGGGCAGCTGAGGAGCCTACCAGGGCCGTCTGCTGGGCCAGCTGCTCTCTGCCACATTAGAGTTTCCTGCTTCTAATCACCAGGCCTCCCTGCCACTTCACACTCTAAAAGTATAGACTCATCTTTGGAAGACTCCTTAGCAATTGGCTAGCTCGACCTTACAAAAAGGGGAAACTGAGGCTCTAGGAGGTGCCACGGATTTCTAGGACAAGAATATGTGGGGCTTTTTTTTCCGTCTCACTAATTTCTATCACATAAACTCAATTAAATTTCCAATTTCCATAGTTTAAAACTTTCCAATGTTAAAAACCCCATTTTCAGAAACTAATTTGGGCCTCATTCTCATTAACAGCTTGGCAACAGTCATGCAGTGCAGCTCTGTCCCGGGTTGAAGAAAGAGGCTTGGGTGTCTGTGAGCCCCTGCTTTGCGTCTCTGGACAAGTGGAGTCACCCCGCTGTTTGTGATTGGTTTCCCTCTACAAGCTAATGAAAGGGATGGCGTTAGCTGGGTATCACTCCAAGCCCTACTCTGTAAAGCCCTCTGTGGGGCATAGGGTGTGGCAAGGTGGAAATGATTTCTATTTCAGGGAAGGGGGCGGTTCAAAAGGTCACATGGTCAAATGTGGTGGTTTGAATGAAAATAAACCACATAAGTGCAGATGTTTGGATGCTTGGGCTCAGGTTGGGGGAACTGTCTGGGAAGGATTAGGAGGTGTGTGGCCTTGTTTGAGGAGTTGTAGTCTTTTCGTAAAAGGGGTGTCAGTGGGGATGGGATTTGAGGTTTCAAAGATTCTCCATTCCCAGTGTCTCTCTCTGACTCCAGCTTTCAGATCAGCACGTGGGCCCTCAGCTGTTCCTACAGCCATGCCGTTGCCCTACACTGTGGACTCCAGCCCTCTGAAGCTGTGAGCCTAATGAAACGCTTTCTTGTCTAAGTTGCCTTGGTCATGGTGGTTTGTCACAGCAATGGAGAAATAACTAAGATATCAGGTGAGTTTGGGCCTTTGTTACATAGAGCATCTGTAAGCCTCTAGGAAGAGGCCCCTTTTTTTTTTCATGCCACTCCTACCAATATGCATTGCAGCACAAGCATTCCTAATAAGAAACAAATGGCATAGGTAGGTTCTCGGTGCCCTCTGCATTGCCCTTTGATACTTCAAAAGGCTGGAGCTACAGTTGGTAGAGTGCCCGCCCAGGATGCATGAAGCCCCGGGTTCCACCCCAGCGCCCTCACCAACAGGGCCTGGTGGCGCACACCTGTGACTCCAGGACTTAGAAAACAGACAGGAAGGTCAGATTGGTCAACTTTGAATATTTAGGGAGTTCAAGTTCAGCCTGGGGCTATAGGAAACTCTGCCTCAAAGGAAAGAAAAGAAAAGAAAGAAAAGTTGAGGAATAACAGTGACAGTTTCTGAGACACCTAGTGCTTACATATGCTCATTCTTTAAAAAAAAAATTAGCGTGGGTTGTGTGTAAGTGGGGGCGGAGGTGCAAACAAAAGGCACAGTGCTTATGTGGAGGTCAGAGAACAACTTGAGAGAGTCAGTGTTCTCCTTCCAGTGTGTGGTCCTGGGGATCAAATTAGGTAATCAGGCTTGATAGCAGGCAGCTTTATTCACTGAGCCGTCTTGCCAGCCATATCCCCATGCTTTTGTTCTCAGACTGCTACTCTGTGGGGACCTCCGTTTTACCATCCCTGTCTAGAACACCGGTGCCTGCCACACCAAAACTCACTGTCCCATTCTGTTCCCTACCAAACTTTGCCCTTGGCAAGCCAGAAGACACTTCCCAGGGAAGCCATGTCCTCCTCATTCCCGATAGCCCTCCCTTACAGCCCTGCCTTGCAGAGTCTCCAGGCCTCCGACTAACCCCAGGCTAACCTCAGTGTCATCTGCAAGCACTGTCTTCGCACCAGCCTTGCAGTGTGCCTGGATCAAACACTGGGCTTCCTGCAGCCTCTCTGAATGCAGAAACAGAGCTCTGATTGTGGAGTACCGCTGAGGTCCGTTAAAGGCTAAAGGAGCCTTGCGTCTCACCTTAGCCCAAGCGCCCCAGAGAGCAAGACCGACTTAAGGAGCAACACGGGAAGTACGAGTGAAGCTGGAGACAGGGAGAGAAAATAGGGGACAAGAATCTACCAGCCACCTGGCTGTGTCTGGAAAGACATTCAGCTGATGTGATGACGTTGTTCTCGGGTAGCCTGAAATCAGAAACACACAGCTGGCCTGCAGTGGAATGTGGTACAGCGAACAACAAACACCTAAGATCCAGGCAACAAAGCAGGACAAGAATTGTAGTGAGGTACAAGGAGTGTCTCCATCACTCTTATGTGCCTGCTTCTATGTCTGGACTCTTGTCATCTCTAGCCTCTTGTTGCAATTTAGGGCCTCATTCACGTTGTGCTCATGAAAATATTCTAATACAATATTTTATTAATTCTTTGAGAATTTCCTACATGCATACAATAAATCCTGGTCATACACACACTCCTCCCTATAACTCCTTCAGGATATACCTCCATCCACACCTGTCTCCCAATTTCATGTCTTTTTTTTCCTTTTCTTTTTTCTTTCTTCTTTTAGTAAACCACTGAGTCCAAATTGTGCTGCTCATACAGGCCTAGGCATGGAGCTATCCCTGAAGCATGGTTTATTTACTAGGCCCACACCCTAAAGAAAATCGATTCTACTCCCCCAGTAGCCATTGACTGCCAATAGCTCCTCAGCTAGGGGTTGGGGACTCCTGAGTCCCTTCCCGATCCATGTTGGAATGTTGACTGGTTGGACCTGTGCTGCCCTTGTGCAGGCAGCCACAGTTCCTGTGAGTTCATCATTCCTGTCATAGGGTCTCATTTTTGTTTTTAAAAAGGAGGGGGGTGTCTTCCTTTTCCCACAAAGACCAATAACCACAGAGTTTCCCTCAAAACTCTGAGAAGACATAAGGTGGATGGTGCAAGCCATCCTCCCCCGCTGGCCCCAGCTCTCCAGAACAAACAGTGGCACCCCTGTCTTCATGCTCCCCATTCCTAATAGCCCCCTGGCTGCTTTGCTTTGCTCATGGGGCACAGAGAGCTGGACCACCATCCTGAGGAGATCTGAGTCCTTGCTTTGAACTGTGCTTGGGAGCTGTACTTCCTGCAATTGTTCATTTGTAAACTCTCGATACTGGGAAGAGGGGTACCTGTGTTCCCAGAGAACCCCCATCCCTACTGGGAGAGGGACCCTAGACAGGCAGCTCACACCACAGTATGGATGTGTGGCAGTGACTTCTCCTGAGCACAGGATGTCACTTTTCCTTGGATAAGTGCAACTTACAACATCTACTGTGATGCTGGCATTGATTTTGAGACTTTCTTAAAACTAAAATTTGAATACATAAAGCAATGGATCGTTCCAAAATTAAAGGTAAAAAACCAGTCTCCTAATTCCTGTTCGATAGGGATCTGATTGGTTTCTTGTGAATTCTTACAGAGATATTATATGCTCTTATAGGAAATTGTATGTGTGCGTGTGCTTGTGCATGTATGTGTGTGTATTTCTTCTACTTCCCAGAATTTCAATTTTTTAAAGATTTTTTTTATTTTATGTCTATGCATTTCTCTGTGTGTGTGTGTGTGTGTGTGTGTGTGTGTGTGTGTGTGTGTGTGTGTTGGTGCACCAGGCGTGTGCCTGAAGGGGACATCTGATCCCCTGGAACTGGGTGCTTAGAAGGATGTTTATAAGCTGCCATGTGGGTGCTAGGAACTAAACCTGTGTCCTCTGCAAGAGCAGCGAGTGCTTTTAACTGCTAAGCCCTCTCTCCAATCTTCCTCCCAGCACTATTTTTATGGTTCTGTCTCTTGTGTTTTTAACTTGGCAGAGTATTCTGCTCATCCATCTTCACAGAGCGACATCCAAGAGGTCCCCTTGTATGTCATAGCTACCTGGGCTTCTGCGGGGCAGATGCACCATCCCTGGCCTTTCTCTCCCCTGTAGGAGAATATTTAGGTTGTTTCATCTCTGAAGTTACAGAGAGTACCCGAAATGAGTACATGAGGCACAGCTTCCCGGGAGGAACCCTTTTGCCATTTTAAGGGATGTTCCATTTGGAAGCTGTACCAATTCACACTTCCGTCAGTAATCTGGAAGTCTGCTCAGTCCTTTTCACACTACCACTCTCAGTATGTGTTTAAATCTTCCACAGTCTGCTTGGCAAAAGATGCTATTTCCATGTAGCTGAATTTACTTAGAGATTACTGCATCGAGCTTGGGTGTGTTTATGCCTCAGTTACCAACCAGAGATAAAGCTACTGGGGCTTTTGCAGGTTGTGGGTCTTATATCTTGATGTGTAATTGCAGAAATGAGAAGGGAAGCGAGAACCAAGGCTATCTTGCTTATTCATGCCTTCTTAGTTCCAGGAGCAGTGTGTGCGCCTCATAGATGCTCAATAAACATGCCTTTCCTTTTTATCTTTATTTTTCTTTTTCTTTTGCGGGGGACTATAGTGTCTTACTCTGTCACCCAAACGTCCCGGAACATAATTAGTTCAGTCCTACCTTGAATTTCAGAAATCCTTATGAGGCCTCCTGAATGCTAGGATTACAGTTCAGAGTTTAAAAAATGCAGGGAGGGGGACACCTATGTGCCACAGTGCATATATGGAGGTCAGAGGACACCCTCAGGAGTCAGTCTTTATCTTCTGTTATGTTGAACGAAGGGTCTTTTGCTATTTTCTGTTGTGTTTTTTTGTGTAACTGACCTCTGCGTGCCCAGGGGTTGTCCTGTCTCTACCTCCCATATCACTGTAGAAGAGCTGGAATTACAGATGTGTGTGCTACTCTCCCAACTGTAGATGGGCACTGAGGATCTGAACTCAGGTTGTCACACCCAAGCTTGACGCAGTAAAGTACAGCTAGTACTTTACCCACCAAGCCACTCCCCAGTCCAAGAAATGGGTAAACAGTTAAATGGATGTGGATATACGGAAGGGTGGATGAATGTAGATGAATGGATGAGTGGGTGGGTGGGTGGGTGGGTAGATGAATGGATGGATAGATAGATGGATTTGATGGATGGATGCATGAATGGATGAATGCATGCATGTATGAATACATGGGTGCATGGGTGGATGAGTGGATGGATGAATGCATGGGTGCATGATGGGTGAATGGATGGATGGATGGATCAAACATGCTACTTATCCCATCTGTATATCCACTGATAGACCACAGAATTCTTTTCCATATGTCATCAAGTCCCTCCTCCCCATAGTCCAAAGGAGGGGTACTAAGGGGCTGATGGTTACATACTCATGACAAATCCTTGTTGAGGGATAGTGTCTCCCATAGAATCCTAACAAGAGCCTGTGGTTCTATTTCAACCTATAGAGTTCTTTGTGCTCCTGGATGTCCATAACTACCAAGTGACTGGGCCAAAAGATAGGCACCTGGCACAAAGGTGTCTTAGTTACAGTCTGATCAGCAACCTATGATCTGTGAGGGTGGCTGGAGGAGATGGGCTGAGGCCATTAGAACTGAGTATTGGGCCTCTGACAGTTGATATAAGGCTAAAGAGTCGAAAGATAAATTTGGGTTCTAGTAACCTCATAGGTTATGAGGAAGCCATGAGCTGGGAATCAGGATTAGGGAGGCTTTAAATGAGCAAAGGAATCTTTATTTCAGAAAGAGATACCCCAAGAGACATGCAAACCTCTGGGGAGACGAAGTTTGAGTTATTTGGTCGCCCAGCAGAGTCTCCCTGATTCCTGAAATGGATTTAGGAGTCTATTGTTGGATTCCACGGGGTCCTTGAGTCTCTTAACAATGAACATTACTGTAGCATGCATATAACCCCCACACATATACACATAATTAAAAACAATAAAGATACATCTTTTTAAAAAGATCCCCCAACTGAATTCCATCTTACAGTCCTGGGGACTCACTCTAAGCTTGGAGAAATAGGAATAGGAGCTGTCCTGTCTCTTAGCTCAAGGCCTTGTATCATAGAAGGTCGTCAGCACATATTTGGCAATTGCTTGATTAGATGATTGATTTCTCAGTAGCTTAATCAAAACAACAGCTCTTGTAACAAGATGTGTTTTCCAAGATGGTGGTGACAGGAATGCCCACTCCATGTGCTTTTCTGAATGTGACTTTACCCCATCCAATCAAGAGATGGACTCTAACTTGTCCCTCCTGAATGGGGATTGGCTGCAGTCAGTAGTTTATAACCAATAGAAACAATCCTGACTGACTTCCAAGGTTAGGTCCTGAGGAAGTTTGGAGCCCTTCCTTCAACTCTTGAAATGCTGGCTTTGTGGATGAAGTTCTCTCTCTCTTCCTCCCTTGCTGAGATCTCAACAGGTCAGTTGTACATATAGACTTTGAAATATCGCAACCCAAGCACCAGGTGAAGAAAGCTCTGGGTGACTATGTGAATCTTCGAGGCTGGGGCTCCAGGCCTAGTGTGGCAGAGACAAAACATTGCCATTGGCTCTATCAGAATTCCTGATGTCAGGGATCTACGACTGTAGTAATCCAGTTTTATTTACATCACTAAGTGTTAGAACAATTGGTTATTATGATGTCTTGGTTATCATCTTGACTACGTTTGGATCAACTAAAGTTCAAGTGGCTGGGTGCTCTTGTGCAGGATTTTCTTAGATTATTTAAAGCAAGAAGATCAACATCTAATTCTGGGTCACACTTTCTGGTGGCAGCTCACATAAAAGAATGTGGAAAAAAAGAAACTGTGCTTGCCTGCTTACCCACACTCTCGCTGGCAAGACCATCTATCCTGTTGGTACGGTATTCCTTCACTGATGTTAGAACTAACTTCTTCGGGACTCCAATGTAGATTGAAAACCAACAGCTCTCCAGGAATCCTCTAGAACTCCAGTGCCAGTTTGGGACAGCTGAGACATCCAGCCTCATGGACTGAACAACTACTGGATTCTTGGCCTTTCCATTGTGAACCAGCCATTATTGGACAACTCCAACCTCAGTCTGATAAGCCACTCTAATAAATCTCACATATATTCAGTCTGTCAGTTCTATTCCTCTGGAGACCCCTGACTAATACAGTTAGACAATAGGTAGATAAAGTAATATCTGGAATGGACGTCTTTGCTCTAGAACCTTGACTTCCGATTCACAATTCAGGTTTCCTTACAGATGAATTACTAATTCTGATAGACCTTTCACCAACTGAAGTTGGTAAACCAAGCCAGAGCTTTTCTGGCACCAAGGCCATCTATAAAAAGACAGTCTTTGATTTACACCCAAGGGAGTTGTGTTCCTTAAAAACTGTAGAAAGAAACTTCCTGATACATGAAGAGCTACATCTGGGTTTTTGGTTAAACACACATGCACACACACACACACACACAAACTGGCTTCCTGTGCAGACAATGTGGGCTCAGTTTTCCGGAAAATAGTTCTGCAGTTAGGAAACTCTCCAGTGGAGAGAGTCCAGGCTCTGGGGAGGACATGCTGAGCACAGAGTGTACTAGAGGAGAAAGTTGGGCTGGGGACCAGACTGCATGCCAGCTCCTCCCTCAGGCTTCCCCATGCAGAACTGGAGACCAGCCAGGAGCCCTCCATGCTGCTGCCTTAAGCAAAGCCACAGCTTCTGCATCTTACATCATGTTTGGAAGCTAAAGGTCTCATCAGACATGTACCTGTTAGCCTGGAGCGTGGGCTCTGATGACTTGGGAAGGGAAGGATCTGGTGACATTGTGAGGAAGCAGGTGTCCCCTGCATCCTGCCCAGCTGAGGTAGTGACCCACACATCTCTCCTTAGCCATCACATCCCTTTACAGTTGGCACGCACCTTCGAGCCTCTCTCATCACAAAAGACCTTCTTATTTCTCAATGGTTAGTGTAAACCTCAAACCTAAAGTCTAAAGGACATGGTCTCTGAAGGAGACCCAGGGATCCAGGAGACTGGCTGCCTTTATTCTTGTCCAGGAGCCTTTGGGCTGGTCTCCTGGTCATTCTCTCCTCAGGTACAGAACCCTTCGTGTTGCCAGATGACGTCACACGCAAGGATTTCTTAAGAGCCTGAAAGCTTCCTGTTGCACCCATGTTTTATAGGTAAGGACCTGTGCCTGTGAAAATTGGATGCTGGGCATCCACAGAGGAGCAAGGTACAAGCTGAGTTCAGAACCAGGTTTTGAACTCAAAACCTGAACCCTTTTGCTCAGTTGCCTCTCAACGCAGGGTAACAAAGCTGGGGTATTTTCAGGGGTCTCTATCATTTTCCTCAAGAAACATGTGTGACACCAGAAGGAACGGTCGCTGGCAGTAGCCTTTGGTGGTGATATTCCTGAGATTAGTCACCTCATGTGAATCGAACCACTGCCCACCCCATTGCTACTGCTTCTGACTCACATGAGTTGGGTACCAAAGGTCCATGCACACCAGCACCAGGCCTTCACAGTGCCCACTGCCCTTTCCCAGGCTCAGGAATACCCCGAGCCTCACCCCCACATTGGAAGGTCATGACCTTCTCTTTCAGGTGCGGTCCACCACCCCACAGGGAAAGGAGAAGTCCTCAGGGCTGAGGCCTGATTAAATTCTCTGCGGTGAGAAAGTGATACTGTGAGCTGATTCGTACCAGTAAATATGTGATTTACATTTAATTCCAAGTAACCTTTCTGGGCTCGCCGAGGTGTGAAGGAATCTGATGGGACCAGCTCTGTGGAGGAGGAGGCAGCCATTCATATTCATTAAGACCTCCACATTAGCCTGCTGAAGGGTGACAGCTTTGCCCGCCCTCCTCCTCTCGCCTGCCAGGGTCACAGCTCTGGGCAAGCCAACAGTCCCTATGCCTGGCTGGCACTTGGAGAATAGTGCGGGGTAACAATGAGGGCTGGAAGCCCAGAGAGAGAGGGAATAGAGGAACCCACGGACCCAGCAACAGCCTGCCGTGAACAGCGGGTTCTTCAGATAGCTGTCTTCATAGATCATCGGTGATGGCAAGACAGGGGTATGGACTGGAGAGGTGGCAGCTCCCAGAGGACCTCCCATCCTCTTTGTGCATATTTATAAGGTGCCAGGAAGTCATCTTTGGTCCCTGAAGCCTGATATGCATATGGAATAGCCAGGGAAGCTGGGCTGGGGTCTCAGGGCAGGTCAGGATAACGTTCTCGGTCCCTTGAGGTATTGGTTAATTTTGACTGACAGAGTTGTGGTCCCAGAAGGTGCTCATGACCCACTGACCTGGGGACATCAAAGAAGCGAACTGAAGTAGAGAGCTTCAAGTTTCTCCCATGCATGATGTCCCAATTTCATTTCCATTGCTGTGATAGAATATCCTGGAAAAGAGAAACGTAGGGTAGACATGCTTTGTCTTAGTTTACAGTCCAGGGTACCGTCCTGGGCTGCGGGGAAGTCTCGGAGGCAGGAGCTTGAGACAGCTGGTCACAGCTCACCCACCATGAAGAGCAGAGAAAGAAAGAATGCTTGCACGCTTAGTACCATGCTCTCCGTGCTCATAGAGTCTCGGCCCAAGTCCAGGGGCCCTAGCCATTTTCAGGATGGGTCTCCCCATATCAGTGAAGGCAATCAAGACCATCTCCCACAGACATGCTCACAGGGCAGCCTTATGTGGCTAACTCCTCTCTTCCCGTCACACACAGGCAGCCAGGATGCCCGCAGCCGCTCACAATGGCACTTTCTCTGATGCTGAGCGGCAGGGTCAGAGCTGACAGTGGCGGCAGCACACTGTCGGAGAAAGCTGGATTTTTAGCACATTCCTATAGAGTCCTTATGCCAGGTCCAATAGGTCCTTCCTGAGACAACACCAACCTCAGGAAGGGAAAGCATGGTGCCGCTCAGTCCTGTGCATAGACGAGGCTCCTGATGACATGTCTGGGGCATGGCCCCCCGGGCCATGAAGGTGGACAGTGTCATGGCCTTCACTGGACCACATCTGACTGACTCCAAAGCCCTTCCTCCGGCCACACTACTATCAGAGCCCCTCGTTCACTCCGTCAGTCATTGGCTCATCTGAAGCGAATTCGTAGAGTAGATGATACTTCACTGTAGTGTCCCTCAGATAAAGTATTTGGCTCTGAGGGAAGGGGAGACAGGACAAAGGCTGAAAACTTTACAAGGCCAACAGAGGGAATGATGCCGGAAGACTGGAGAGCGGCTTGAAATGCTGGTGGTCAGAAGCCAGAAGGGAGGCAGGGGACAGTGAATAAGAGTCTGGTAGAGCGAGTGGGTCCCTGCGGAGGTATCGATCCCATGGGAGAAGGGGTGATGTCAGGGAGAAGTAAGAAGGGCAGAGGGGATGGGTATGGAGGTACTCTTGAGTCTGGGTGATAAGGCCAGGAGGGCCTGGAGGGAAGCTGAATCTGGGTGAGAGACTGAGCCGGAGTGGGAGGCTCCAGGAGAGGCTCCATCATCATCTATTTCCTTTTCCCTTCCTCAGGCAGACTCCTTCCTCACCTTTCTAACCCCACCCTATATCCCAGGGAGAAAGAAAATATGAAAGGGTGTTGCCTGTGGGTCACCACCATGCTGGCAAGACTGGCCGAGGTGGGGAGAGAAGCAAAGGGACCTGAGAGAAGACTGAAACTTGGGAGGAAGAGATCGCAATGAAACAGAAGCCATGGCTGGAGTAAGGTCCTGCCCTAGAGTCAGGCTGGAATCGGGTGTGGTGGGTCCCCAGAACCTACATGCATGTCCCAAGTTTGTGTGCACACATCTGTTCAGGTGGGTTGGAGGGAAGAGGGAGAGTGGGGTGAGGCTCATGCATCCAAGATGGAGGCAGGTTGCCTCTGCAGGGAACATTTAACTAGCGGTTGAGTAGACACAGTAATCTTGGGGCAGACTGACTTTTAATCTGTGCTCACATCTGCCCCTGTCACAGAACAAATCCGGGCCATTACTACATCAGTAGGTCTCCCTACGTCACCCTGGCTACACCACCCTCTTCCTTCTGCCTGTCCCTTTTCCTCTTGTTCTGAATGGGGTTTCTTTCCTTCTTCAGGTGTCTCCAAGGCATACAGAGAGATAAGACAAATACCCACTTAAAGAGATTGGGGTCCAGGTTTGGTTTAGTGTGATTCTACCAGGGTAGGCTTCTCCACCCCCTGAGTGCCTTGTCCCCAAGTCCTGTCTGCTCCAGAAAGAGCTGCTGTAATCCACGCAACACACTCCAATTTATTTCTGTCTTTTCCTTTCACAACATATGCTGGAGAGAGGGGGTTGGGATTTAGGGGGTGGGAAAGGGGGAGGCCTCATTTAATTTTCATGAGCGTTCTGCTCTCTTGAAGAGACAGAAGACAGAGGCGGACAAGATCACCAGAGAAATTCGTGTGCTGTGCTTACTGCTCTAAGACAGTTGGGAAGGTGCCCGCAAGATGACTCAAGAGGTGAAGGCACTTGCTACCAAGCCTAAAGACCTGAGTTCAATTCCCAGAACTCACGTGGTAGGAGAGAAATAAAGACCCTTGGGCTAGGCATGGTATAAATACCTTTAATTCCAACACTCAGGAAGTAGAAGCAGGTGGATCTCTGTAAGTTCAAGGCCAGCCTGGTCTACCTAGCAAGTTTTAGGTCAACCAAGGCTACATAGAAAGATCCTGTCCCCTCCCCCCAAAAAAAACACTTGGAGGGGTGCAGGAGGCTGAAAGCCACCCTGGCCAAGCCCAATACTACAATGGGTCCCAGGCTCTGTGTTGAGAGATCCATGTGTCTGCCCCCAGTCAAATGGGCCAGGGTGACCTCCAAAGACAGAGATGGGTATGTGACAAGAGCCTCCATGTTCTTTTCAGGGGTGAAGCAGGGTTGGAATTACAGGATTGTTTTAATTGCCAGGGCTCCTGGGGGGAGCAGGGAACAGGAGGGTATGGAGTCAGCACAGGGCCGAGCCAGAGGCTGAGAGCCCTGCCTGAGGCCCCGGGGACTGTCTTCTAGCTTTCCCACATGAGATTGCTAATGAGTTACTTTCCTTTCTTGTGCCTCAGTTTCTTCATCTGACAAGTCAAGAGGAAGTGGGGAGGCTATGGATTCAGAGAAATTCTTATGTCTGCCACTCACAGGGTCTACAACTTTGGAGTACCTTCAGCTGATTGGTCCCTGCTCCTGGTCTCGTTGCCTGCCCTTCTTCTCTGTCCACTGTCCCTGCTTCATTCAAACAAGCCCACTCCTTCTCTAATGCTAAGACAGTCAGGAAAGCTCCATATCAGCATGGAGATTATAACCTGAGGTGTCTGATTCACCAGGGAGGGCACCTCACTCCTCCTCTTCTATTTTTAGCCCCTGTTTTGTTGGCAAGGAGGCCTGAACTCGTTAACCTGTCTCACCAGAGCGGAGCCAAAGAGGCCATGGAGGAGTAAGCCTGGCCCCAGCCTGGCCCTCCCCTCCCAGAGGGTTATTTATAGCCTTCCTTCCCTCTGGCGAATTAATTAACTAGTAATGGTGGCCTCCACACTGTTGTCTTTAGTTGGGTGTCCCCACTGAGGCAGTGTGGGAGTCAGTGGAGGGATGGGGAAGGCAGGGAGGTGAGCCGCTAACTGCCCAGCTTCAGCTCTGAGCAGCCCATAAAACCATCCTGCTTTTTCAGGGCAGTATTCCACATTTAATTCTTAGATGCTTGTGTAACTTAGACCCTTTGTGGATAAAGCGCTTGCCAATCAAGCATAAGGATTGGAGTTTAGATTCCCAGCACCCACGTACAAAACCAGTGGGCATAGAGGCCCACCCATACTTTTAGCTCTCAGGAACCCCCAGGCTGGCTAGACTAGCCTTCAAGCAAGCTCAGGGTTCATAAAGAGACCTTGTCTCAGTAAAAAAAGAGCAAAGCCACAGCAAACCCCTGACATCATCCTCTGACTTCCAAGCAATCATTCACATACATGTAAACACACACACACACACACACACACACACACACACACACACACACACGAATGTTTCAGAGTTTGACCAGGTGTTAGTTCAAAAGCAAATCCGAAATCTTTTCCCTTCCCTCAGCAGGGAAGCAAAAAACAGGCAGGAGCCTGTGGGCTGGCTTCTCTGACCAGCAGAGTACCAGTGTCCAGGAAGCAGGCACCTTGGAGGACTGGAGAGCTTCAGTGGATGGCATGGGCACCCTGCCAGTAGAGACAGGAAGAAGAGCTGCGCAGGGCACTATAAAAGGCCCTAACAGCACAGACTTCCCATCTGCAAGGTGCAAAGGACTTCAAGGCCAGTCTCCTCCACTCCCAGATGGAGAAACTGAGGCTCGGAGTACAGTAACATCCTGCACATCCACTAAGCCCTTGAACACAATGCCTGATCTCCCCAGTGGGAGGCTGGCTCCTGATCTGGATTGGCTGTCCTCTGTCACGGTACCTCTGCTCTCTGACTCTTTGTCTACTAAAACACACATTGTCCTGACTTGTCCTTTCTGTACCCTCAGCACTGCCTTCATTTGTCTTGTGGGAACTTCTTCATGGCAGGTTACTTGGAAGGCTACACTGGGGTTTACAAGCAGTGCAGCAATCACCCCTCCCAACTCTCCGTCTGTTCCCCTGGGGCTCCCCCAAATATACCCACATTATATAAAAATGCTTCCACCCTCACCAACACAGCTCTAAAGCCAATCTCCCAGAAAATCCCACACTGGTCCCCCAGAAGAACTGTATTCCAACCCCCTCCTCCATACTGGAGGTTTCTGACCCCAGGGCAAGCTCCTGGACAAATGCACACAGGGGTCATTTCCTCACCACCACTCACAAACCTCCACAAGTCCAAGGCCCCATGCACCGACTATCCACATCTACAACCACCCACCCTCAAGACAGATATCTGGGAGGACAGCCCGCACATTTCCCTAGGAAAGCACAGCACCGACCCACAGGAGGGTGGTTGGAGGAGGCTGAGAAGCCCAGGCTGTGTATTAGTGACTCGTCTCTTAGCTTTGACAAAATACCTGATGAAGCCAGTTTAAGGGTTTCTTCTGGCTCAGGGTTTATGATTGGGAAGTCACAATGGCGGGAACTTGAAGCATCTGGCCACGCTGCACCAGCAGTCAAGAAGAAGAGAAGCCAGTTTGAGTGCTCAGTTTAGTCTCTCTTTAACATTCCATCTGGGCCCCTGTCAGTGAATGGTGCTGCCCACAGTTAAGATGGATTTTCCCACTTTAGTTAACACAGTCTAGAAAAGCCTTCATAGGCATGCCCAGAAGCTAATCTTCTCAATGATTCTAGATCCTATCCACTTGACAGTACTGTCGCAGGTCCACCAAGGAAACCCAGCAGCATTTTCCTCCCAGGCCACCCCACACCACTGCTCACAAAGGCCCTAAGCTATTGAGCACAGCCGGCCTCAGGCCTATTCTGGGGTTCTACCTTGTACCCTAGAAATGCCCTCCATCAGACTAAGCATGGGTTCCAGCTTACCATGGCAGCCCAGGAAGTGTGTGGATTGGGCTGCTGCCCTCTGAGCACCTTGAGCGACCTTGCTGAACACCAATGGGTGATTAGCTCTCATCAGTGCTAGTGCTAATATGAAAATCACTACAATTAAAGCTGCCAGCTTGGCCTGGTTCTGTGCTGAAGAGGCTGTGCATAGCTCCAGGAAAACACCCCGAACTGCTGCCCACCCCACCTGATAGAAGAGCTTCATGCCCCACATACACTCTCACCATCTCTGGCCTCCCCTCTTCCCTCTCCAGAGTGGGGGTGCTAAGGCCAAGATCTCTGGGCACAGTTGAGTGGGGTCATTTTTGGTGGTGGTGATGGTTTGGGTTTTTTTTCTTTGTGTGTGTATGTGTGTGTGTGTGTGTGTGTGTGTGTGTGTGTGAGAGAGAGAGAGAGAGAGAGAGAGAGAGAGAGAGAGAGAGAGCAATTTACCATTTGCACCTTCAAAATAGAGTGCAACTGGCTAATTGCCATGGCAATTAGGTAATTGCAGGTACAATTAGCATCTCCCTAGCAAGGCAGGAAGGGGAGAGGAGGGAACAAGGAAAGAATAGAAGGCAGCAGCAAGAGCCTGCAAGACAGGTGAATGGAGGAGAAGACAAAAGCACACCAGCAAAAGAACCAGGACAGTCAGAAAAAAGAAAGAGACATACACAAAGCAGAAATGAACCAATTGGCCTAGCCCCTTTCTGGAGGAGACAAAGAGGCCCATAGCATAGGAGGGTGAAGCAGGGCAGCTGTGAGCTTCCCGGTTGGAGGAGGGATTTGCAGGCTGAACCTGGAGAAGGCTTCCACAGCAGATGCAGGGAGCCCTGTATCCTGTAGGTCTTAGAGCATCAGCAAAGGTCAGGGAGGTGGGAGAGGCAGATAGCCATAGAGGTACCTGCTGTGATAGGACTATTCCCAGTCCACAGAGTTTAATACCAGAGCCACGAGACACACACATGGCATGTCTATTCCAATTAAGAAACTGGAGGTTTAATATTATTGTGTTGGATGTGTTTAACTGACAACTAAACATGACCTAGAACCACCTATGAGAGCCTCAAAGAGAGATTATCTAGATTACCTAGATCAAGTTGGTCTGTAAGCACATCTCTCTATATATGTGTGTTTGTGTGTGTGTGTGTGTGTGTGTGTGTGTATGATGTGGGATTCCCTTCTGTATGCTGTGAATATCATTAGTTAATAAAGGACTGCTTTGGTCCTATAGCAGAGCTATAGGGGAACAGAGATAGGTGGGGAAAACTAAAGTGAATGCTGGGAGAAAGAAGGGCAGAGTAAGAGAGAAGCCATGTAGCCCCCCCGGAGCCAGATGGAACTTTACCTAGTAAGCCACAGCCATGTGGCAATGCACAGACTAATAGAAATGGGTTAAATTAATATGTAGGAGTTGGCCAATAAGAAGCTAGAGCTAATGGGCCAAGCAGTGATTTAATTAATACAGTTTCTGTGTGATTATTTTGGGACTAAGAAGCCGGGAACCAACAAGAGGCCTCCTTACTACAAATATGCGTGTGTGTGTGTGTGTGTGTGTGTGTGTGTGTGTGTGTGTGTGTGTGTGTGTG